>JAVTVY010011051.1:0-51736 GCA_036873755.1 Hanleya hanleyi | reverse complement strand
ACTAAACTGTGATGTAGATTACATCTTACATAGGCCTTAAGGCCGTGATATGCCTATGAAGTATTCTGGGGCATGGTCAATACTTTCCAATTTTCCCTTCGTCTACTACTCGCCGATTTTTTTGATTTTTTTATTATTTATTTATTTATTTACTTATTTATTTATTTCCTCGAGCGCTTTAAAATAAGACCTCACTCTACCCCATCGGGCCACTAGTGCTCCAACATGTCCACCCCGTATGGATTGATACATACCAATATCCCAGTATATGAGTGTATATGGGTCTATATGGATCTATATGGATCTATATACAAGCCTACGCGGTACTTTCAAATTTTTTTCCATCGTATTCTACATGATCAACCTCATAGCTCATAGTAAAAGCCATAAAAAAAAACCCGATCACCCCTATATCCATTCAGGCTAAATATAGCGGACATGATCTTCGAATTGGTCTAGTCCGAGTTGTCTCCCTTGCACCAAAGCGAATAGATGGCGCTGTGGTTTGAACGACTTTATTATCCGGGGAAATTTTGGTGTTCAGTAGCCATTTTGTGTTTTCTGAGCGGGAGAACATTCTCTGTTGCAGTGTATAACGGAACTGTGTTCCATTTCGGTATCCGCTGAGATGAATAATGTGATCTGCATCATGCATCGCCTGCATGTCACACGTAGACTGAAATCGAGGGAGTGTGCTGTGTTCCAGCGGACGCATCAATTTGTGTGGTATCCGACAGGAAACGTGAAAATTGATATTCTTTCACAGATTTCGAAGTGTATAGGCCTACAGTTCTGGTGAGAATGAACGCAGCCTTTATGATCAGCGATTGAACGATAATGTAGGCCACCGAACAGGTTTTGTGGAATCAACATTGTGTAACGACTGGAGGGATTTTATCGGACATGTGCAGTACGGAACGCTTATCGTGGCAGTCCGTATAATTTGTCAATTTCGAACAGGTTTTGTGGAATCAACATTGTGTAACGACTGGAGGGATTTTATCGGACATGTGCAGTACGGAACGCTTATCGTGGCAGTCCGTATAATTTGTCAATTTTTGTGTTTGGCACGACAACAGTGAAAGCTGATGGATGAAATTCTACTCCACGGGGAACGGTAACGAATGAATGGAATATCTTACCAAACTCTCAGGTAGGATGTGGGTTTCAGGAGTTCACCGGGTGTGACAATTTCTTTATAATGATTTGTGATAAAAGCGGGTAAAACCTAATGTCAAAATCTCCTTGAAGGTCACGGAGATGTCGATTTATTGCTGATCAGTTGATTTCCAGGACAGACAGACATTATTTCGGCTCTTTTCTCTTCGAAATTCTTGTAATTTGCTCAATACAAATAAATATTTAAATTGACTCTGAGTTTTCTGTTGGCATTATTTCATAAAACATATCATCTCGTCGGTATAGTGTCGGTATGGCAAATTGGTCATGAGAAATGTTGGCGATCTTGGAGAAGTTGGCAGGATATCATACAGGAAGAAATATTTCTAATGAAGGCTGACGGTCTGGTGTGAGATACTGAATGATTCTTCGATTTTTTGCCATGGGATGCTCTTTGAAAAAGTTATTGGGTGCTCTTAGGAAAAGATCGGAGATGCACTTTGGAAAATTGAGCCGCTGTTGCTTGTCTCTCTCGGCTCATGCAAGATTTAGAAACAGCATTCTCCGGAAGCATAGGAAAATTGTAACATCTCGTTTAGATCATCAAAAATTTGGTCTACATCTGGAGTAACATCCGGTGTAGTTGTTGTCAAGGCGAATAAATTATCCAGCGGCGAAGTTTCTGCAGGCTGTTGACAATGAATTGGTGCAGGGTAGTTCCGGGGTTCAGGTGCGACTAAGGGGATGATTCTATCATCTAATCGAGGTTCATCGTGTACCAAATTCATGATACTGTCGAGGCGTTGTACTTGATTATCATGATTTGTGAACAAATCTGATGTGTTGTCAATATCCATGAGTTGCGCCAAGGGTAAATCCATGACTGAGCACTCAGAGATTAATTGTGAATAATTAAAAAATGTGGTATTTATAGTGTAAGACACGCGCGCATGCGCAGCGAAAACACACTGGTTGTATCGTGTGCTACGCTGCTGAAGAAAAAATATATGTGTGTTTGTTTAACAATTATAAACAGCTTTTCATTTTACAATCAATGTCAGGACACCTGTAAATTTTATTATAAGTTAAACTCAGGTCATTCATTAGTGTTATATTTAAAATTTAACAACCTAACGTTAGAATAGAGGATTATTTTTATTAATTTTAGGCATTTTAAAAATCATAAAGTTAGTGTACGGTAGTGTAAAACCCAGGTACATTGGAAAATAATTTAATTTTCCTGGCTAAAAAAATACGTGTACACTATGGATTAGTGTTATCATAATTCCGAGAAAATTGTAACGGATTTATGAAAAAAAATAAGAAATTTTTATGCTTGAACAATGATAACAAAGCACACTTGGCGGCCATGCATATCTTGTACTCACTGACACTTGGCGGCCATCTTATTCCCACCTCCCACAGCTTGCACTCAGTGACACTGGGGGCCATCTTTACCCACCTCCCACATCATGACACTCGCGGCCATCTTTTCCCACCTCCCACAGACCACTAAAAGTATAAATACGTGTATATTGTAATATTTATTCACCCATACAATCATGAATTCAACAAGACGTGCGCTGTTTACACAACACCCCGCTAGGGACCCGAGAAATGCCGCTACACAACACCCAGAGCTGGTTAGCGTTCTGGAAAATGATGGAATGAGGGTAACCACCAGTTTTCAAAGGGAATTGGAAGAATTAGAAGAACTCCGACGAACTGTCGAAGAAAATGGCCAATTGGAAAGACTAAGGGATGAATATGACGCAGAAATAGGCACGATGGAAACCCTACAAGAACCTGATAATGACTCAACTGATGAGGAACTACAAGATGAACTGCCATGGTTAAATAGTAGACGTGGGCCAACGACAACGCCTGGTGAAATTCCAATGATTTCAACTACCGCCGAAACTCCACCACAACAATGCTGTGGGTGTGAAGCCCAGGTAACCCGCCTGAACAACTTGATTAATGGACTGAAAGAAGACGCGATTAAAATGGTCGAGGAGCTTGACAGACAACACGAACAACTGGATAAAGAGCACAAAATATCACGCTGTAGCATATGTACAGATGACCAAAGCCAGTTTGCTGTTTTACCATGCGGTCATTTATGTCTATGTGCAGGTTGTTGGGTGACACTCACGTGTGTAGGAGACATGTGTCATTGCACTGAGGCCGGCGAGAACCATCTCAAAATAAAATGTCCAATTTGTCGGAAACATGTAGCAGGAATAAAGAAAATCTACCGTGCGTAAGTGTGGTGGTGAAGTAACACTAACGGCCCTTTTCAGGGCCAACCATCTTTCCCGGAAGAGGAATTTCTAACTTTGCACAAAAATTAACATCAGACCCCATCATTGTTATGCCCCAAGAAAAAAAATTCAATTTTTTCAATTTTTTAACAATTAAATATTGAAAAACGGAAAAAGGGGGGGAGGGGGGGAGGGGGGGAGGGAAAGGGAAATGGAAGCCAAAATTTTTTTTTTTTTTTAAAACTTAATAAAAAAGAGAAAAAAGATTCATGGCGCCAAAAAAAATCTTTTTCATTTTCTATGTTTTTTTAACAATTAAAAATTGAAATTAGTGAAATTAGCGAAAAAAAAAAGGTGTAATTATCACCCTATAGCAAAAAAAAATTGTTTTTAAAATGGGCCAATGGGATCGAGTGAGGTATCAAATTGAAGGTGAGGAGAAGGGCTATCTGATGCACTGGGTATGGGATTGAAATATCGGCATTCTGCGCATGCGCGGCAGTGAAGAGTGTAAATTATCACCCTATAGCAAAAAAATTGTTTTAAAAATGAGCCAATGGGGTCGAGTGAGGTATCAAATTGAAGGTAAGGAGAAGGGCTATCTGATGCACTGGGTATGAGATTGAATTAGGGTGATTCTGCGCATGCGCGGCAGTGAAGGGTGTAAATTATCACCCTATAGCAAAAAAATTGTTTTAAAAATGAGCCAATGGGGTCGAGTGAGGTATCAAATTGAAGGTAAGGAGAAGGGCTATCTGATGCACTGGGTAGAAGATTGAATTAGGGTGATTCTGCGCATGCGCGACGGCCTAAAGTTATGAAAATACACGTATTGGAACTATAATGGTCACGGTGGAAACAATGGCGTATGGTAGCCCAGTGACGTTGATAAATGGCCCTGACACGCTCATCTTCAGGCAAGACTTCAACCGGAAGTGCGGCTGGATCCAAGGGAAAATCTTCTCCACGTCTCATGCTTTTCGTCTCATACAAGCGGCTAGGCAGGCAGGAGGACTGGTTGGCGGGCTGGCTGGCTGATCAAGTCAGGTCAGGTAAGTCAGATTGAATACACCCCTTTCCCTAAAAATCAACTCCTTTTATACATTTTACTACTCGCGGCCATCTTGTACCCACCTCCCACATCTTGGCGGCCATCTTTTCCCACCTCCCACATCTTGGCGGCCATCTTGTACCCACCTCCCACATCTTGGCGACCATCTTGTACCCACCTCCCACATGGCGGCCATCTTGTACCCACCTCCCACATGGCGGCCATCTTTTCCCACCTCCCACATGGCGGCCATCTTTTCCCACCTCCCACATGGCGGCCATCTTTTCCCACCTCCCACATGGCGGCCATCTTGTACCCACCTCCCACATGGCGGCCATCTTGTACCCACCTCCCCCACATCTTGGCGGCCATCTTGTACCCACCTCCCACATCAGCCATCTTGTACCCACCTCCCACATCTTGGCGGCCATCTTGTACCCACCTCCCACATCTGGCGGCCATCTTGTACCCACCTCCCCCACATCTTGGCGGCCATCTTGTACCCACCTCCCACATCTTGGCGGCCATCTTGGCACCCACCTCCCACATCTTGGCGGCCATCTTGTACCCACCTCCACATCTTGGCGGCCATCTTGTACCCACCTCCACATCTTGGCGGCCATCTTGTACCCACCTCACACACATCTTGGATGCCATCTTGTACCCAGCACACACACACACGCATGCGCACACACCCCATTGTGACGTCATCACAAGTTCTGCGCATGCGCAGTGAAGCGCTATTCTATCAATTTAGCCTTTGTATACTACTAAGGTTTTTTAGAAAGATGCATACTATAAATCCAATTATTGTTCCTCGCTGAACAGTCTGTACACTATGGAGATCATCCATAACGATCTCCCTGATTATTATGTAATGTCATCTGAACAAACAAAGTTTGGTACATATAAAATATTTGAGCCTTAATCTGTTGATTACAACTATTTCTAATAACCCCACTTGCAAGTATAGTAATGTCGGGATTCAATGACAATTTCATTGGGCTCTATGAACAATTATTTCCGTTTGAGGAAATTCTTTTCTAGGCGTTCAGTAGGAATTGTTTTTAGATGACGTGGAATCTGTCCAAATTCTCCGAACACAGTCCACACAGCCTCTGATGATTTGTCAATACGAAGAATGTCACACATATCCAGTACACAGTTCCCACAAATTACATCCTTCAGAAGAACATGCAAGATATCTGTGATCGGAGTAGTTCCGGGTCAAGACTGTAGGTTAGTGATAAATTTCATCATCGACGCAGCCAAATCATTTAAAATGCATGATGTCCATTTCAAACGATCAGCAGAAATAAATTATCCTCTCTTTTTGTAGCTTGATCGTCAAGCAGCTGATGGGGAGAAATGCTGAATGCGAGGTCGCCGTACGGATCAACAACGGGATGCGGGTGTTCCTTCCTATGATCTCCCTCTACGACAGGAGATTCACTTCACCTTGTTGCGCCGCCAGTTCCCCTCAGACGGGCCTTCTCTGTCAGCATATCAACAAGGAGCAGGGACAGGAGAACCAGAGGGTTGGCATCTTCCTGCCCGAACGAGTCTCTGCCCACGGCCGGCTCCACACCGCCTTCTCCAGGGGCAAGAAGGAGAAGTCCGTCAAGGTCTACATCGCTGACAATGTCGAGGTCTTCACACAGAACACTGAATACGATGAACTTTTCCAAGTCACCTAGTAGTCGAACATCGACTCCAGTGATACTGAGATCATTGTGATTGTAAAAGTATTAAAACAGACCGATATTTACTTGAAATTGCTTTTTTTTTCTTAACATTACACATTTATAACTCTCTCTTTTGTCTTAACATTACACATTCTCTCTTTCGGTGTTCAGTGGATTCGCTAAGATTATGCCTATATACCCACGCCGTCCCTCGCATATGATATAATTTCCGTAATATATCTTCCTTTCGGTTTTCCCCTTATTCTTAATGGGCGTTCTGCTCGAGATGGGAGACATGGAGTTTTCACTAAACCACATCTCTGGGACCTCCAGGGTCAAAAGGGAGCTTCTATTTATGTAATTCTGTGATGTTTGCTTCAAGCGAGAGAGGCAACTAAAGTTGGGTTGTTTCTCTTCGTTTCTTTAATTAGGCACGAAATTTCTAACGATCATTTCGTCTAGCTGATTAGTAATATTTGATTTGCCAGTTTTCAACAGATCTCCATCCTTAATATAATGAACACTGGACTTGGAGCATTTATCTTTAATTATCTGGGTCATATTTCAAACTATCGTTATCGGCGTATGTGTGTTGATCATGGAAACATATTTCTTTCCAGTAATCACTTTTTTCTGTTTCGTAGTTCTGCAGTTTGTAGTTCTGATACCTCTCACATCTGTCAAATTATCAGAAGTAGAATGTCAGTGGAAACCCTGTTTTTGTTTTACATTTTCAAGCCTCTTTACAGTCATCATTGAACCATGTAGTTAATAATAATAACGTGTAACTCCGGATGATCTGGGCATTGGTTCGTCAGCAATTTCAATCAGCAGATCTCAGAATAGTTGAACAGAATCTAGGACATCTGTAAAGAAAGTCTATCTGTATTTTGTTTGCAAACAATCGGTTTCAAATCAGCTTTAGTACGGTGGGCAAGTAAAATTGTCAAGTACAGAAGGCCACAAATTGAGATATCTAATGCTGAATAGGTTCCTTTGTCCGGCTGTCAGTATTTTGCAGAACTGTCATTGAAGATATGCAAAGAATTGTTTGATATAAAAGCTTATACAGCTTCCCTTTAGCGTTTCCTTTGTCATCCAAAAGTATACTTCGATCATTGAAATCACCCATCACTAAATATGGTTTGGGGAGTTGGTCATACAGATTTTGAAGTTCGCCAAGACAGAAGCCACCAGAACAACGATGTAAAACGGCATGCAAACTAACCCGAACGGCTATAGCAAGTAAAATTGTCAAGTACAGAAGGCCACAAATTGAGATATCTAATGCTGAATAGGTTCCTTTATCCGGCTGTCAGTATTTTTCAGAACTGTCATTGAAGATATGCAAAGAATTGTTCGATATAAAAGCTTATACAGCTTCCCTTTAGCGTTTCCTTTGTCATCCAAAAGTATACTTCGATCATTGAAATCACCCATCACTAAACATGGTTTGGGGAGTTGGTCATACAGATTTTGAAGTTCGCCTTTGAATCAAAGTATCAAAGTCAAAAAAAACAATTAACCCTATCTGGCCTGGGCAATTTGTGGTATATCGCAGCCTGTGGGGGTGGAGGAGGAAATGCCTTTGTAAACTCTTAATGGACAACGGCTGCCCAATGCATGGCGGGTCATACGCATTTATTTCCCCCCTGTGTCTTGCTATTAGGACATACAATTGACCAAATGCTACACCCACACTTTCAGACGGCTCGGTTGATTGTGCGTTTATTCCGACAAGAGAGCTTTCCACAACGGGAGACTTCCCCCAAAAAAGCCGGACCCTTCTTTCCCGGATTTTATCGAATGCAAGGTTATTTTTGTGGAACAGTCTGGTCATTTCTGCTAATAGGACCATTCAATTCTTCAGAAAATATAGGCGCCTCTCTAGATTTTTGACATGCAAATCCAAATGTTCCACCTGACATCAATCCAGGCATTCACTTCGGACAATCACATTTCATGTAATTATCTTCCCTACAAATGTAGCATGTCTTAACCTTACCTTTATGCCAAATAGGAAGCTCAAAACCCCCAAGCAGAATTGTAGAGGGAAGAGTGGTTTTGATGCCAGACATGCTCACCTTCCTAACCCCAGTTTTCAAATTTTTGCCAAAAGAATATTACTCTTCATGAATGCTAAGAACTTCACCATATTTTTTAAATATGGATAAGTACTTTCTTGGGTTCAATCTCATCGAAGCGACCATGCTGACTGTAAATATCTAAAATAGCGTTTGAGAGAAGAGCATCCCTGGTCATTTTATGTGTTACCATGACAACCCAAACAGTCTTTAACACCTGCACTATTCCACGAAGAACAGTCGGCCCTGATCTGACAGACGTTTGTAAAGCGTGCATCAATCGACTTGAAGGCATCTAGTCCTAATAGTTGCAGGCCCAGTGACCTCACACAAAAATAATAAAAAATGAAGTTGTAAACACATATAATATAAATTAATGAATAGTAATAGACTTCTCAACTCAAAGCTGGTAAAATTTCATAAATAGCCCCCAAAGTGAGTATCAAATTTAGAGCTAACTCAATGTGACTACAGAACCCCCCAAAAAGCTAACGCTGTGAATTGACTAGACAGAACAAAAACTTGAGATGTGTTTAACTGAGACAGCATACACCGTGCTGATTCTGGCAAGCAGGTAAACTGGTCAACCCGACTGACCTGGATAAAAACAATGCCCCATATAGCGAAAATCGGACGATTCGACTCATAATGTCCCCATGCACAGATGGCGAAAAAGCTCACTAGATATATTACACAAGAAATTTGGGATAACTCCAAAGATAAACGTCAACATTAGACAAAATCGCAGAGACCAAATTGAGAACATGTCTTCACTCTGACTCCATCTAATCGAAAACTTTTCCAATAAATTGAGAAGGTGGTGTATAAGCTACACGTGTGCCCCCAGGTTATCATAACGTTTGCCGTGGTCAACCGTGCTCATATCAACTTTTAAAGAGCGTGTACTGTCTTACGTCTTTCTTTCTGTGCGTGTATCAAATGGTCAAACTTTTCGTTTCTTACAAGAATCGTACAACACATAAAAATATGTTCAGGCATGACAGACTGTCAGCTTGATCAATTTCTTGTTTCCGAGCACATATATCATCCTATATCAAAGCAGTATCCAAGTGATTTCTAATAATTGTATTAACCCTGAAGGAATATCAGTATCAGCGCCTATATTCACAGTGTTCATACATGCATCAGAAATCTACAGTAACACCAGTCATTAAGAAGGCACATCCATTGCCTTGTTTTTATAAAAAAATAACGGCACTTCAACAATATACTGATAAAACTTTGGGGACAATGGCAGTGCCAGGGAATGTCGAATAGTGATAAAACATGGTCAAATCTGTTGACCGGTGATGCAGAATTGGCAGTAAACGATCAACTCACGGACATTTACTAAAAAAGGAACCAGCCCCAATGTGTATTCTATGCCACGAAGATCTCACAGTGAAACATATTCTTATCGATTGTACAGATTTTAAGATTGTATGAGATTCTTTTTTTCGAGTGAGTACTTTGAAAGATCATTTTTTCGGGTGAGGCCGGACTGTGTCTTTGGTTATTTGAGAGAAATCGGGTTGTTGCATACGGTTTATTGTGTGTATGTTTTAATGTGTTGGATTGCTAAGTTATTGACTTGAGTACTTAGAATTCTGTTTGATCGTCGCTATATAGCTGAAATATTACTGAACGCGACTTTAAACCTCAATTCTCTCTCTTTCTCTCTCTCAATTCTCTCTCTCTCTCTCTCTCTCTCTCTCTGCTGACAGGCGAATTGGTTAAAACGGGTTTAGCTTGAATGTACATCAAAAATAACAAGCAACAAAGCCACTATACCCAATTACTTTATATACATTCTTGAATTCATATATTTAATGAACACAATATGCCTTTGACCGAAGAAAAAGTGACGGGAAATTAATAAAATCCTGTGATATTGCACATAGAAGTGAACGGTCTTCAATAGTTTGCATAAAACTTAAAAGCATATAACAATCCTCGTTACATACAACATAATGTTGATGTTGAATAAATATTGTAAATACATATACATACACACCTTATACAACATGTGCGAACATATATAAATATAAGACATATAACTATCACAGACAGAAAATGTATTTCCAACAGCTGAATACATTAAATTATGGCAACATCTATATTACACATGCATACATTAAAATAACACAACAACATCTATCTTGCACATGGTCCACAGAGAGTTGTGTCAGTCCATACGGAGTTTTTAAATAATCTACTTATGTGCACGGTGTCAAATGCAAGTATGCTTTAAACGGTCCACTTGATGAAAAATTGCAGAAAGTGCAGAACAATTTACGTTCTAGATACATCAGAAACGGGCAGAAACAGTAATGACATACCCATGATAATGATACATGAGCCAAAGATGAGTCGACAGCATGAACGAAAATAAAGATTAGCCAACCCAACTGCAAAGAGTGGCTGTTACAAAGTGAAGTTGTTGTTTGGAGAAGATGAAATACTATGAAAACGAAAAATGGCACAGATTGAATAAATTGAATTGATAAATTGATGGCAAATGTTGAACATCAATGGTTATGATAAACTCAGAATTCGAAGTGGGTATTAGTAGTCCAGAGTGATAGGATTACAAGGCTTATATTGCTACTCAGATATTAGACAGGGAAAATGCATGGAATAATGTTTATTTTGAGTTAAAGTGAGCACAATTTCCGTTATCATTGCAACGTGTGTCGTCCGTTTGCCGACTCCCAATGGAAGGTTGGTTATTTCCACTTTGTGAGATTGATTTGTTACTATTAAAATTGTATGGACATCATTCTACATTGGGGTAGAAGAACCCATATTGATAACGTCTGTACTACAAAGTTCTGCATTTCGACAATGGAACAGATTCTTCCGAACAATACTATAACCATGAATTAGACATTCAGACCATAATAGGAAGTTTTCACTTTTACCTGTTTGTATATCTATAATCATTTACTAACGTGTATTGACGTACTCGCTTCAGTTCGTGTTTGCGCCGTGACTGGAAATTGATATATGTCAAGCCAACTGGTCATTTTTATAATTGAAATATTTCGATTTTGAATGAAAACCTTACTATCCAAGAAAGCAGATAAAATACATGTACCACCCAAGTGAGAAGATTTTGCTGCAGAAAGTACTTCCACATCCATTTATAACAAGTGCCTTCATTTCAGTACACACCTTGGGACTAAGAGGTGAATCTTATGGTGAACATTTTCAAAATTTCCGCCTTTTTGTAGCATTTTCAAAGAGCCCCCCCCCCCCCCCCCCTCAATCTTACTCAGATATTGGTGTTCGGAGGAAACCATCAGTTTTATTCAAAGTCAACTTCTTAAACCTGTAACTTCATGAAAAGGGTGCGATACATATGCAAGAACAGGTCACTTCATCGATGCGAAAGTTATTGCATCAATACAAAGCTGAATTGTTTGAAGTAGTGGTTGCCAGACGCGGCAAATTCAGGTGTTGATTAACGTTTTTTTAACGAAAAAGAGAGGCGGATATCATATGAAACTGATAATTCATGAAGACTGTGCTGGAGTTAACACTAATTCAGATAGAACAAACAATGGGAAGAAGTTGGCACTTGGCAAGAAACTGCAATTTAAAACTATTTTTTGTCAGGATCAATTCGGACCCGTGAAGGAAGAAAGAGGGGGATCAGGGGTACTCCCCCGGAAAAGACTTGAGAGTTTAGACGCTTCTCTACTAATTTTCGACCTATTTCAAGGCATTTGTTCAAAGCAATATGTTCACGATTTTATGATAAAGGCCGTCTGTGATCGGGTAATGAACGTCATACGAACTACATATATGTTCTAGAAGTTTTCGAAAATTGTTTGCATTTACTGGATTAAGAAATTTCACATTCAGACGGGCTGTACAACCTGTTTTATTTCTAAAACATTTTCTGTCCGTGGGTTTTCAAGTTCTGTTTTTTGGGGACCTGTCCAGGCCTACGTGTAATTTTCACCCGTTGTCCAATGAATATGTTGTCTACTCCTGGTGTTAAAGGACTGAAAGTCATCACACTATACCCTTGGTTCAAGTTCTACCATAAAATGTCAAAATCCTAGATGGCTGCTCTGATGGCGTTACATTGACGACATTTTCAAAAGAGACATTTTTGCTCGATTTTTCTGTCAGATTTTTTTAAACAAAATTTATATCTGTGTTTTCTTCGTAAAAGCTGCATGATAGATTAGTAAATAATAATTTGATGTGAAACAAATAGTTCTGCCCACTTGTCCTCGCAGAAAAGTAATTTTAAAGAAAAATGACAAAACCATCACTGGTGCATCACATGGCCGCCTCTTTGAATTTTCCCATGATCCTCTTCTCGGGGGGGGGGGGGCTATGCAAATAGGTTCAAAATGACCCCAATATGATAGACTATTAAGTCACGGAGCGGCAGCTCTCATTTTGTTGTCGTTACAGAGATAGGGCAGAAAGTTTGTTGAAGGGGAAGGTAAATGACCTCTTCAGACATGGTAGGGCTAACTACCCATTTCTGGATAAAACTATTCCAGAAGGAGCTTTCGCAATCAACGTCTCAGAATATTATTGCAGAACAAGGCTATGCCATCAAACGCCTCCATTCAAATTTTCTTAAATTCTGTGATAAATATCGTACACTGAAGTGCCGTAGCACTCCAGTTTCCGTTCTCCTGCAACTTGCCTGAAACTGCCTTGAATCTGTTCCACCCCTTGTTTCTGACATGTATCTGTTTCTCTTTCAGGTACGCCAGATACAAGTGCATAATTTTCTTCCCGTTCAATGTGCAACTTATCTCGGAGGATTGTATGATCAGTTAAGAGGTTATCTAACCGTTACATAATTCCCTCGGATAATGTGATTGTACATGGGACCACTCACATACGCCCTCAATTGAAATCATATACCGATACTACAGGCGTCAGTTTTCTTATCTAAAAATCGCGTACTATACTGGATATTTGCTGTATGTATCGATATGTTCTTCTTTGAAACGATGTTGATGTATTAGCATGTCCATCCAAAATAAAGAACAGAATCATGATCCTGTTGTCTCTATTTTGCTAATCCTATTAGTATGTTGTTGTCGTACTCATAGAGATGTTGTAACCTAGACTAGAATTCCCATCTATTTGGAGCGGTATCTAAATTCGTGTAACTCCTCAATACTTGCCGGATTTCGACACTGCAATAGCGCGCGGTACAGACATCGTTTCAGTGCACGTTCATTTCAAAAAGCTAATTATATGGTTACAAGGGGAATGCGATTTGGTACATTCAAGGCAGTGCGTATTTTCGTCCTGTCGTATTTTAAAATTTTCCCAAACAGCGTTCAAACAAAGATTCCGGTGTCCTTATTTTCAGAGCATTTCCTGGGTTCTTGTAAAAATTGTATTTTTCAGTCTCAGTTCTGAAACTATTTTGCATTTCATACACCAGTCTCGGAACCCTCATTGTCCGACACGATGATTTCATTGTTTGAAATATACTAGCTGTAGTAGACGTACAGATGGCACTTTTCCATTTCAAGAAATATAATATAGAGTTTGTCCATGCACCCAACTCAGGTCACTACAGTGCAGGCTGTATTCACAAGAAATTTGAGAAACCAGAATTCATCTAATAAGAAAGAAAATTTGTGTTCAACCCGGAATGAATGTTTATTTTAGTCAGTTTCAGCCAGTTTCGGTCAGATTACGTCAGATTATTGTTTGGTTTACTTGACAGAAACCTGGAGGAAAACAACTGGCAGCTGTCCCACGCGCAGTTTACGTCGCACCAGAAATATAATGAAAGCATCCAAGGCTGCTAAAAAATAGGGAAGGAATTGGTCCTGTTCAATATATTTCTGATGTGTCCCTCGTTGCATACGTGATGTGAATTTGTGAAGCTTAGCTCTAATTATTGATGAGACTTCATCAATAATACTGTAAAGAAAGTCTAGGCAAATGAGAGTTGCATATGTGGTACCAGTGGACGATGGAAACAATTTTGTCGAGGCGTTCACCTGTTATCACAATTGTTTGACAACCCAATGAAATTACCTTTCCCCGATAAAGAACACAACACCGAAGATTAAAAATTGTATATTATCTGAACTAAACAAGATAACATTTTGGTAGTAACCCTACAATATTGCAGAGGTCGGTGTCCGCATCATAGTGAACGTTGTTGCCCAGGAAGCAGATCGGCTTTCATTCATGGTTTATGTATTCATGCACACAGCAACCTGCAGCCAAAGCTCAATGACATTGTTACTGTAGACATGTACAAGAATGAAGTCACTGAATCTGATTCATATTCATAATTTATTTGTGTAGCAATTGACAACCAGAAAATAATATAAGTAGCCTATAGGTCTTCTTCAAGATTACACGTATGCCTACCGGTACATCGAATAATTATTTTAAAATCCATTCAGCAATTGCACACAGAAAAAATACCCTTACGTTACTAAAAAATTCAATCACAGACACAGAAAACCATTATTAACATCAAAAAATAAATTTACCTCCACTGCCTGGCCCAAACGGAAAATTATTTTGTCAACTTCAACAGGTCAGAGCAAAGCACTAAGTGGGGTATATATCCAATCTAATTAAAATTAAATCCTAACGGCTTCCCCATTTGGATATGTCGCTGTGAGGATCTAACCGGCTTGCAGTAAGGCGCGTGTTGACCGATCCCGAGAGGTTTTCATAGTGCTTTGAAGGGAACGTAATGACAAGTGCTTTCTGGTTGGCTCAGCCGAAGCACACGCCAAGCTGTGGGGGAATCTTCTGATGTTGCCGCCCACCCGCCAGGTTGGCTCCATAATGCGGGGTAGAATTATGGACTCGTCCTTGACGTAACCTTGAGTCCATGAACCTATCCCCCCTGCCCGACTCAAGTAAAGTAGTTAAAATGCGGTTGTGATGTCATAAGACTATTAAATATTCATGAGCTGGGCGCTCCGAACACAAAATTCAATTGAAATCAGTAAGATCCTACATAGCGACATATACGATTGGGGAGCATTGATAGGATATTAATTTATTAAGATTGGGTATATATCCCACCTAAGATATTAAATCAAAGTTTGGATATTGAAATATATCCTAATTGGGATATTTTCACCGATTTTCATACTAAACGGCAATGTCGGATTTCGGCATCAAAACTACCAAAAACAAGATAGAATCTACTTCACAAAACTGACAATACGATTGTATAATTTTGCTGACCTTTTCTCGTCGACATTATTATCTGTGCAATTGCAATTACGTGCAATACTTTTTGATGCTGTTGTTGCAGTATACTTCCCATCAATAACCACTGTTGTATGTCTTTAAACGAACAGAAGAACTACTAGCACAATATGCCAGCTTGAACATATGGAAGTATGAAAAAAATATTCAAATTGCGATATTTTATCCCAATTGGGATATATATCCCAGTTAGTCCTTTTCCCTGACCTGTTCAACTAGCTGTCATTACGGATATGGTAAGAATCAAGAACATTACTTTTGCTGGATGACAAATGATGCAGGACGATAAGATCAGTCAATTTGAAAATTGCAGTAAAAAGGATGCTTTCGCTTGATGAAATAAATCAAGTTTTCCTTGCAAGAAATGTTTTCAAACTTAGCACACAAAACGGCGGCTTTCAGTCATGCCATGTGCATGCTTTCAGTCACGCAATAGCGCGGAAACTTGCAACATTCATTTATTTGATAATATTAACACGTGTGCGCCGGGAAACAAGTAATGAATTGAGTGACGGGTATAAAACGTTTTACACACCTCGATCTGTCCGAATGTCACACTCGCACAGTGTCAAAACTCTCCAGTCGACTTATGGAACGAAAACGAAACTGCCTCCTCGTCTCTCCTTTTCAAACTCTCTCACCGGGACTGCACTATAATTTTGGCAGTGCGGTTCAGCCGATCTTAAAACATGACGTCTTTTCGTAAATTCGGTGTATTTCATTGGCTATCAGAACCGAAGATGAAGTGGGCATATTCCGTGACTACGACCTGTGCCATATTGACCAGTTTACAGACAAAACACAATCTTTCGAAGAAAATCTCTCAAAATATCAGCAGAAGTGTTGTCCAGGAAACGCATTCGACATATTCTTCAATATCTGCACCTAGAAACGGCTCGTCGTGAGATTAATTCAGATAAATTATTCGAAACTAGGTCGAACTACTTCATAGCGCATTCAATAAACGGAGTGGCGCGGAACTTTCAGTCATTCTCTCATTTTGCGCAGGGGTGTTGTAATGAAAACCATACCGCTTGGATAGATCGCACCTCTGAAATTACCCATAAGCCAGTTCACCTAGCATGGCAACAAACCAACCTCCCCACAGCGCATGCTCCATTTCGCAGGCTCCAATAACATCCCTGCCTCCAATAGCGGAAGTTGACCTTTACTACGTTGCTATGACGTATAGGGGAAATCAACCAACGCACGGTTCAGTTTGAATCCGACCAAACGACTCCTTTAGTGTTGCACATGAGCGAACTACTTTTCACATGCTCTGTCCAGATAAACAGGGAAAATTATCTCCAGATAATTCTTTTTAACGCTAGGTCAACGGAGGTATTATGCAGACTTGAAAAGTAATCAAAATTTTCGTTAAACATCTATTTTACTATATATGATGTCACTTCCGGCGATGTGCGCGAAGGCCCCGAATCCGGTCCAAAAATCTGACTGGTGGCTGGGGTGTTATTAGACCCCCAGCGAGGTGGTTGGCAACAAACAGGGAATTTTCCCTGTTTAAAAAACGGAAGTAAACGGGACACAAACTGGACAGATACTAAAAATCACGGCAGGTTTCCGGGAGTTGAACCTATTTGAAAAAAACTTGATTCTTCGCCCAGTGTAGCGTGCAAGATCCCTGACGCTATGTGTCTTCATAGTTCTTAACATTATTGACGCGAACATTATTGTATGGACGAAGGCTGAATATTGAATATCGGATCTGACATCAGCTGTTATTGAAGATTCCACATATGAGTCTAAAACAGTCAAGATACACTTACATGATATGAAAGAAAACAACTAATAAGATAAAATCGTATACCCTTATCCAAGAAAATACTCCACCATCTGCGGAAATTTTTCACAAGAAGCGCGACCCCAATACATTAAGGCTTCGTTATCTTTGCTTAGCACAAAACCGATGCATTTCTCATTCGTACAGCCGTGTCCCAAGCCTGTTGCCGATCAATGGTTTCCTGTCCTCGTTTACAATTGAGGGGACTGATAAGACCATTGAATTCCGATTATGTTTTCGCAGCTGGAAATGTAATACCCTGCAAAGCAAAATGATTTATGTGTGAAAAACTGAGAAAAATCAAGCTGATCTTCTATCAGATCATAATTATGGGAAATCTCTAAACTCTCCTATTCAGTAAAATCGCATTCATATATATATTCTTCTTTCTAATAAAATATACACTATTAGAAAGATTGAGTCAAACGGACTCAATATTTTAGAAAAAAAGAGTAAATTTTACGCAGTTTTTTTAATACTTTTGACCCAAATGATTTATATTTCAGGAGCGGACTGAACGAAAGTTACACCGTGGCATAGCATTGCAAAATGAAAAAAAAACCGTTACCAATCTGAAAGCACCGTAATGTTGACTACATGTAGCGTTGTCAGAATTAAATAAACCATGGAGGAGGAATGCCCGGAAAATTATTATGAACTAAACTTATGAGTCAACTGGAGATTCTAAAGTCTATTCGATTGCAAATAAAACAACTACACATATTCAATTATAGGGTGACTTACGCGTAAAGCACTAAACAGACGACGATACTGAACGCCATGCAGAAGAATACAGAGCCAGCGTAAAGTGACAGAGTCTGTTGGTAGATGGCCACAAATGCCATACT
Organism: Hanleya hanleyi; assembly: GCA_036873755.1. Taxonomy (NCBI): domain Eukaryota; kingdom Metazoa; phylum Mollusca; class Polyplacophora; order Lepidopleurida; family Hanleyidae; genus Hanleya; species Hanleya hanleyi. The sequence goes on along the minus strand of JAVTVY010011051.1, from coordinate 33,648 downwards.
TGCAGTCATATTACAAATGGCTTCCACGGCGGCGGTACTGGCAAACATTGCACCTGAAATACGTCAAGCAGATATGCATAATATGACCATCCCCTTGGTATATGTAAGACGAGATACTGTTTTTCAACGTGACATGTTAGCAAATGGATCAATGACCGACCACTTGCCCATTCCCCACTATTGGAAATCCTGTAAATTCGCGTCACTTCTTCTTACATGACCGATATTCCATTTCCTTTACACAATTTCCTTGCAGCATGGGTACACCCTTCACGAGTGAACTCGCCACAGATGTAAACAGATCTTGTGTACTTGAAATGACTCATCTAGATTTTTTCACTGACCATGATAATCCAAAGATAGTTTGGCGTTTCTCTACTTAAATTCTTTTCTCAATGACTGGAAATCTTTAACGAGAGATCCTGAAGGATCTTGGCGCCCACCATTGTCTGATAATTGTAAGCTAATGACAAGAGGATCTTTTTGTCCATTGTTACTAAGAGCAAACGATTGATTTGTAATTTTGTTTGCAGAATTTCGAATTTGAGCGAAAAAGATCGAAAAAGGGACACTGGAAAACACCAAGATATTATCTATCTAAGGTTCAGGAGTTTCAAGATTTCTAGAAAATGTACTTGATGTCGGTTGTTATAGTACAAGTGAAATGAGCAAAGTTAGTCTGAAAGTGAATGTCCGGAGGATCCTTCGTCTTCGTTTTGTAGTATTTTTTTTGCACGTGTCATCATTGGGTACTAGAAGCGAAACAGTTGTCGAGTTGTGACGTTGTTTCACAAGAGTGATGTCCCTTCGGCAGACAAAACGGTGGGGCAGTTCACTTGCAACGGCATGGACTAAAGTAAACATATTTAAATTTGAAGAAATACATTTTAATTCGGAATCATTTGAACTCCTTGATATAGAAGGTGAACGTATGGATATTCTCTATAGTCAATATATAGAATATGCCCCATCGTTTGATAAGCCGACTCTTGTGATGCAACGTCACAACTCGGGAATACAGTATTAATTTGAAGCGTAACTTGGATTTTCGAATCGGACCAAAAAGGTATCTTGCACAACTGGACCACAAGGGGAACCTGTATACCAAAATTGAGAAAGATCTATGCAGCACTTCCTGAGAAATCATGATAAAATTTCATGGGGAAAACAAAAATGGCCGCCTGGTGACTATATTGGAGTTTCGAATCGGACCAAAAAAGGTATCTTGCATAACTAGACCCCAAGGGGAACCTATGTCCCAAATTTGAGAAAGATCCATGAGGTACTTCCTTAGGAATAACGATAGCAAAGTTTCATGGGGCAATCCAAGGTGGCCGCCTGGAGGCCATATTGGGTTTTCGAATCAGATCAGAAAAGGTATCTTGCACAACTAGACACCAGGGGAGGGACCTGTGTAGCAAATTTGAAAAAAGATCCATGCAATAGTTCCAGAGAAATCGCAATAACAAAGTCTCATGGGGAAATCCAAGATGGCCACCTGATGGCCATATTAGATTTTGGAATCAGACCAGAAAAGCACCTTGCACAACTAGACCACAAGAGAAAGCTGTGTACCAAATTTGACAAAGATCCATGCATCAGTTCCTGAGAATTCAAGATAACAAAATTTCATGGGGAAATTCAAAATGGCCGCCTGGTGGCCATATTGGATTTTCGAATCGGACCGAAAAAAGTATCTTGCACAACTGGACCACAAGGGGAATCTGTCCACCAAATACGAGAGAGATCCATGCAGCACTTCCTGAGAAATCACGACAAAGTTTCATTGGGAAAATCAAGATGGCTGCCTGGTGGCTATATTGCATTTTTTCAAATTGGACCGAAAAAGGTATCTTGCACAACTAGACTCCAAGGGAAAACTGTTTACCAAATTTGAGAAAGATCCATGTAGCACTTCCTGAAAAATGACGATAACAACGTTTCATGAGGAAATCCAAGATGGCTGCCTGGTGGCCATATTGAATTTTCGAATCGGACCATCTTGCACAACTAGACCCCAAGGGGAACATGTGTACCAAATTTGAGAAAGAGCCATGCAGTACTTCCTGAAAATTCACGATAACAAAGTTTCATCAGGAAATCCAAGATGGCTGCCTGGTGGCCATATTGGATTTTCGAATCGGACCAGAAAAAGTATCTTGCACAACTAGACCCCAAGTGGAACCTGTGTACCAAATATTAGAGAGATCCAAGCAGTAGTTTCTGAGAAATCACGCTAAAGTTTCATTGGGAAATCCAAGATGGCCGTCTTGTGGCCATACTGGATTTTCGAATCGGACGAGAACAGGTATCTTGCACAACTAAACCCCAAGGGGAACCTGTGTACCAAATTTGAGAAAGATCCATGTAGTAGTTCCTGAGAAATCGCGATAAAGTTTCATGGGGAAAACTAAGACGGCCGCTTGGTGGCCATATTGGATTTTCAAATCGGACCGAAAAAGGTGTCTCGCACAACTAGAACCCAAGGGAATGCTGTGTACCAAATTTGAGAAAGATCCATGTAGTACTTCCTGAGAATTCACGATAACAAAGTTTCATCAGGAAATCCAAGATGGCTGCCTGGTGGCCATATTGGATTTTCAGGTCGGACGAGAAAAGGTATCTTGCACAAATAGACTCCAAGGGGAACCTGTGTACCAAATTTGAGAAAGATCCATGTAGGACTTACTGAGAAATTACGATAACTATGTTTCATGGGAAAATCCCAGATGGCTGCCTGGTGGCCATATTGGATTTTCGGATCGGACCAGAAAAGGTATATTCCACAACTAGACCCCAAGGGGAACCTGTGTACCAAATTTGAGAAAGATCCATGCAGTAGTTCCTGATAAATCGCGATAACAAAGTTTCATGGGGAAATCTAAGATGGCCGCCTTGTGGCCATATTGGATTTTCGAATCGGACCAGAAAAGGTATCTTGCACAAACAGACCCCATGGAGAACCTGTGTACCAAATTTGAGAAATATCCACGCAGTAGTTCCTGAGAACTCGCGATAACAATGTTTCATGGGAAAACTAAGATGGCCGCCTGGTCGCCATATTGGATTTTCAAATCGGACCGGAAAAGGTGTCTTGCACAACTAGACATCAAGGGAAACCTGTGTACCAAATTTGAGAAAGATCCATGTAGTACTTCGTGAGAAATGACGATAACAATGTTTCATGGGGGGCAGTTTACTATAATATGTTGGGAGGCTGCTGTGAAAAGGCCTACATTTTGGGCCTTACTCAGAGAAATCCCTAAACAGAGAGCCTATTCATATTTCATATATCAAAATATTTCTATGTATCTCAGGAATATTCTCAGGCCAAAACATCTGAGCATTGATAACAGAATTTGACTCACTGACCTGTGTTCAACAACAACAACAACGCTGACATGTGGGCTCATTTTCCACAAAAATACATCAAATTCCGTTGACGGCTCATGTATCCACTACGCAAATGAGATGTTTGTATTCACTACGACTCTGTCAAGTAACTCCAGTAGCTTTCAAAAAAGTGAAAATTATACTATCATCGCCAGCTCGATTTCAATGTAATAAGTCATCTGCCAGAGTTACAAAAATGGCGCCCAAATGATAGCGTAGTTCCTGAGAAATCGCGGTAACAAAGTTTTATAGGGAAATCCAAGATGGCCGCCTTGTGGCCATATTGGATTTTCGAATCGGACCACAACTAGACCCCAAGGGGAACCTGTATACCAGATTTGAGAAAGATCCAAGCAGTAGTTCCTGAGAAATCGTGATAACAAAGTTTCATGGGGAAATCCAAGATGGCCGCCTTGTGTCCATATTTGATTACACAACTAGACCTCAAGGGGAACCTGTGTACCAAATTTGAGAAAGATCCATGCAATAGTTCCTGAGAAATCGTGATAACAAGAATTGTTTACGGACGGACTGACGACGGACGACGGACGGACGGACGACGGACGGACGGACGACGGACCACGGACGAAAAGTGATTTGAACAGCCCACCATCACCAATCTGGTGATGGTGGGCTAATGAGATAAAATCTAGGGTCGGCCGCATTATGGTCGTGTCTTGATCGTACGCCGATTGTGATTGTAAATTGGGAACAGTCGAGAGATATGGTGGCACTTGGTTGATATTTTATGTTGAAACAACCGACCAAGCACCGAGAGAATCCAATTCTCTGATAGGTAACGTCACATTTATGTATGTGTTGTAAACAAGTCCACGCTTGAAGTATGAAAGGTAATAAATTTGACAATATACTACCCCACAAATGATCATGAACAGTGAGCTGAAGGTTGAATACTCGGAATATTATACGAATGCGAGGTATGTGAAATTTGTATTATTATGTGGCAATGGCTGAGTACTCACCCATTTGATCTTTCGGAGTCAGTTTGGACATGATCGAGCGGACAATGGACATGATTGCTATACCAGCCATTCCCACCACAGCCACTGAAAAACCAGAAGGTATAATTCATGTAAATTCAAGGACATCAATGCATGTTGACATAATCGATTAATTCCCTGAAATTTTTTCCAAATTCCTTGTTTGGGACTGTTGCAACCAATATAGCGAATAATCAGCAAGAGTTGCAGATTTCGTTAATGAGCGAAACTCCATGGTTTAAATGATGCCAGCGGTTAGATCAGCCGTCATTATCATGATATTCAAATCAGTCATACCAATACGAACACTGCCCTCGTCAGCAATCTGCTCGACAACAGATACTCAGCTATAACTCATATGGAGTACCACACCTGTCGGCTGAGTTGTATACTCTAGACATCTGGTTGTTCACCTTCTGCTGTCAAATATATTGATTTAAAATATGTGTGTACCCCTCTCAGCCAATTGATGAGGATATCAGTTGTGATATCAGTTTAATAGTTTAAAGTCAAATTTTCTTATTTTTCCATGAAATACGTTGAACTGCATTTTTTCATCACTTTCGTATGCAAATAGGCTCTGTGTCAATCGTGCGGATATTCTTTATTGGACGACGACTGAATAGTGAATGACGGATCAGGCGCGTGTAATACTCGATAAGGACTTCGAGCGAATGAGCGCAGAAGGGTGCTACACCAACAACATATATAGGAGTTTACAGCTCCAACCGCGCGAGAATGCCGAGTTGTTTGTATATTGAACTTCGTGCATTTGACTGAAAAGTGCGGAGGTGTATATTATACAAACAATGAATGTTGTAGAGTGGGACACGATGATTTGTCAGTACAAACAGTGAATGTTGTAGAGTGGGACACGATGATTTGTCAGTACAAACAATGAATGTTGTAGAGTGGGACACGATGATTTGTCAGTACAAACAATGAATGTTGTAGAGTGGGACACGATGATTTGTCAGTACAAACAGTGAATGTTGTAGAGTGGGACACGATGATTTGTCAGTACAAACAGTGAATGTTGTAGAGTGGGACACGATGATTTGTCAGTACAAACAGTGAATGTTGTAGAGTGGGACACGATGATTTGTCAGTACAAACAGTGAATGTTGTAGAGTGGGACACGATGATTTGTCAGTACAAACAGTGAATGTTGTAGAGTGGGACACGATGATTTGTCAGTACAAACAGTGAATGTTGTAGAGTGGGACACGATGATTTGTCAGTACAAACAGTGAATGTTGTAGAGTGGGACACGATGATTTGTCAGTACAAACAGTGAATGTTGTAGAGTGGGACACGATGATTTGTCAGTACAAACAGTGAATGTTGTAGAGTGGGACACGATGATTTGTCAGTACAAACAGTGAATGTTGTAGAGTGGGACACGATGATTTGTCAGTACAAACAGTGAATGTTGTAGAGTGGGACACGATGATTTGTCAGTACAAACAGTGAATGTTGTAGAGTGGGACACGATGATTTGTCAGTACAGTGAATGTTGTAGAGTGGGACACGATGATTTGTCAGTACAAACAGTGAATGTTGTAGAGTGGGACACGATGATTTGTCAGTACAAACAGTGAATGTTGTAGAGTGGGACACGATGATTTGTCAGTACAAACAGTGAATGTTGTAGAGTGGGACACGATGATTTGTCAGTACAAACAGTGAATGTTGTAGAGTGGGACACGATGATTTGTCAGTACAAACAATGAATGTTGTAGAGTGGGACACGATGATTTGTCAGTACAAACAATGAATGTTGTAGAGTGGGACACGATGATTTGTCAGTACAAACAGTGAATGTTGTAGAGTGGGACACGATGATTTGTCAGTACAAACAATGAATGTTGTAGAGTGGGACACGATGATTTGTCAGTACAAACAATGAATGTTGTAGAGTGGGACACGATGATTTGTCAGTACAAACAGTGAATGTTGTAGAGTGGGACACGATGATTTGTCAGCTCGCGAAACGTGATGTACATGCGTTCTCATCACATTTTGTCCGATAAACAATAATTGGGTAATAAAATGAATTAAAATTGTGTCGGTAGGCCTAAGCCTATAGACGTTTCCGGGTACCGGTACGTTAGTTTCGTGCGCTGGCCCAATTTATGGCAGGTGACGCCGTACGATAAACGTCGTCGTTCGACGGGTTTGGTAACTGCAAGAATGAAAGAGACTCCTCCTACAGACACACTGTCGAACTTCTTGAAGTTGTTACATATATTTCCATCGCGTACAAGTTTATTTCCGTCACATACACAAGCGTCTACTCTTAGATCATCATTTTCTTTCACCAAAGCCGTGACAGAACACTTTTTAGCCTGCACAAACAGCCAGAGGATGCTAGGTCCCCCGCCGAATTGGCAGCAATATTTGTAAGCGTTCTCGGACTCAGGGGATATACATGACGGTGGCAACAGCTACATCACTGGCGTAAGAAACAGAAGAGTCTTTCCGCCTTCCCAGGTTTTGAGATCAACTAATATACATGTAATTTTCTCACGGTGTAGCACGAAAATTATGTAACCAAAATGCAACCCCAAGCGACATCTCATGGCATATTATCTGCAAACTAAATTTGATCAGAATCTGAAGGCATCCTCAACCTTATATTGCCCGGAAACCAAATTTAGACTTTGCCACCATGTGTCACCACATGTAGGTGCAAGCAAGCAAAACGCAATCCCAAACGACATCTCATGGCATGGTATCGGCATATGAACTTTGAGAAGGATCTGAAGAAGGGTCCTCAAGTTATTGCCGGTACTGGATGCCCACCAGTGTTTGTGTTATTTGGGGTGGGTCACATATGAATACCAAATTTGAGAAGAATCTGATGAGCAGTTACCAAATTATTGCACAGAAACAAATTTTTCCACCAGGAAGCGCCACCTGTAGGCAGAAGCGGGCAAAATATAATCCCAAGGGACATGGTATCGTGGTGTCATGTTATCTGCATACCGGTACCAAGTTTGAGAAGAATCCGACGAGGGTCCTCAAGTTATTGCCCGGAAACCAAATTTCGATTTTGACACCAGGTCACTGGTGACGCCACCTCTAGGCACAGGTCGGTGAAATGCATTCTCAAGCGAAATCTCATGTCAAGGTACATTCATACCAAATTTAAGAAGAATCCGATTGGCGGTTCTCAAGCTATTACCCGGAAACAAATTTGTGATTGTGCCACCAGGTGGCACCAACTGTGAGTGCAGGTGAGCGAAAGGCAATCCCAAGCAACATCTCCTGGCAGTGTAAATGCATGCCAAATTTGAGAAGAATCCAGAGCGTTTATCATGTTATTACCCAGAAAGGTAGGGTATTTCAAAAAAATTCGAACAAGTGTTTCTAAGTCCTATCACTTGTAGCACGGAATAATGGAATGAACTCCGGGCCACCTCCAGGATGAAAGTGCCCCCCAAGTGAACTTTTCTCTGCTGCTCCGAAACGGCAAAAACCGAGGAGGCTGAAACTTGGTGACTTTTAAGCTTATCTTATTGGGGTCATTTTGAGCCTATTTTCATATACCCCCGGGCAGAGGATCATGGATAAATTCAAAATGGCGGCCATGTGGTATCCGCGAAAGGTTTTTCAATCTTTTCGCTCCATTTCTTCACATTTTCTTTGCATAAAAGGCCTTGAAAGTATTTCAGTTATGCAAAACTAATTATTCTATATTTTATTAAAAAAATTTCGAGAGAAAAATCGAAAAAATAAAAATTTCGAAAAATCGACCCCAAAAATGGCTTCCTAGGAGATGACGTACATTTCCCGGTAGAGCTTGAACCAAAGATACTGTGTGGTAAGTTTCAGCGCTCTAGCCTTAGTGGTAGAGAAAATATATAGGGGGCACTTTCCGCCTCCGCTCCCACAACCCCCCCCAGGCTGCGATACACCCCAAATCGCCCGGGCCAGATAGGGTTAAAGTCCCCGGCCGCGTTGCGGCGGGGCACAAAAATGTTTGGCTCGCGCAACGAGAGGCAACTCTTGACCCAGCGTGCATTAACTGCGTCGTAAGCCTGGCATATTTATCTTGTACAACGCTGTGTCGTGGCACATTGCTATGTTTCGCGGTGCTGCAAGATAGACAACCAATATCATGGACATCATGATTTACAACAAGACACGTGAAAGGCTTCCATCCAATCAAAATACGAGGAATTTATATGAGGTATTATAATACCCAAGATACGAGAAGAGTAGCGCTGCTTATTCTTGTAGTATATTATAACTTCTAGCTAATTAATATGGTGATCCTTGGTTCAAGTCACGGAGACTGTGATAGATCCGCCTATGTCCAAAGAATATTCAAAAACTTACCCATATACATCATAACATCTGTGGTGGCGAAACCCTCTAACACAAGAGCTCCCATTTTCGTGGCCCCAGCTACTAAGGCTATCCCTACATCGGGTAGACAGCACTGCAATAGTTTCACCACGCACACAGCCGCCAAAGCCTGACAAAATGCTTTGATGGCGCCGTAGTAACCAATTTTCACAGATTGCCAGCACAGTGGTTGATTTAGCTGGTACAGCGTTTCGGCGCCGGTCGATCCAACGTAGGGGAGAGATGCCGTAACAAAAATAAGTATGCAAAGAATATAACATCCTCGAGGATTGCCATCCTTTTTGGAGAAATAAAAGTGGCACACTCTGTATAGCGATTGTCCGATAGACACTGGCTTCTTTTTGGACGCTGTTTTGATGTTAGGTAAAAAGAATACAGCAACAACAATTGATATCCCTGAAAAGAGCATGACAAAGAAATTCGGGATCGTAAATCCCCAGTTCTTTATCATAAACCCCAGCGCTATATTAGCTACACCCAATGAAAGGCCTAAAATCGACTCCATGACAGTGATCTGAAACGTACGCTTCTTGCCGCGGCCTGTTATATCGGATGTGTAGGCGAATGACGCCAACAGCTCAGTTGCGAAATAGCCAGTGCTGCCCTCTAGGATATGCGGTATGAACAGATAACCCAACGGTAAGTGCCAATAACTGATGACGCTGTATCCCACAGCTCTGAAAAATGCGCCAGCGGCAGGGAGAACAAACAGTAGACGGCGACCTATCCTGTCTGACATAGATCCCAAGAGTATGGCGGCAATTATGCTGGGAATCCCGCTGGCCAGACTTAGATACAGTTGCCACGTGGACGCGATTTTCTGACTTTTGAATACAACCATAGCTTCACTATTGTTCGCGCTGAGGTTGGCCTTGCATGGAGACATATCGGTGTTGTTACCCGACATTGTCATATTGAGCTCTTTCAAAACGGATTCCTCAACGCGAGCGTAGATGAACTGGACGCTGAGGAAAATGTTCATTGCAAAGCCTATAAAATAAGTCAAGAGAACCACTTCTAAAAAATGGGCCCGCCTTCCCACGTCAGTACCATCAGCATCTTCTTCACCAGATCGTCTAGACACGCTCCTCTTGGGCGGATCTTCATAGCTCTCCGACATCATGGTTAACTTTGTTTGTCTGAGGATAAAGAATAATCGAATCAAATATGAAATACTTCCGTTTGCTGAGGCAATCCAGCATATTATTGAGATGCATTCGTATTTTTTGGTGTACGTGAGAGTTTGGTCGCTCCTTACAGGATATTCTAGCTTAATCATGGCAATATACATGTCTTACTCACGTTATTAGTAAAACATGCTCAGCTGAACAGAGGTTTTGTAGTTGGAAAGTGTTTACTCATCACTGAATTAGCACCAATTGGATGACAATTGCTTCTATTAATTCAAACTCATTTGCATTAAAAACCTTTCTCATATTCCAAACAAGTACTGGTTTTGAATAATCTTATCGCCGACACCGTATATAATAATAAATTTCCATTACAGGTGGATGTTTTATACAAGCAGGTATTACTGGTCACTAACAATCTTATCACTGTGACACTCTGTATAACCTCGCCTTTAGTTTTGTTTTTAATATATTTTTAAGAAAGAATTATGTAATGGTCGCGGACAATGTTATCACTGTAAGACATTATATATCCATACCTTTTTTACAGTTTTATATTCAATACAAACATGTATGTATTGGTCATGAACAATCTTATCTCGGTAATACCTTATATAACCATAACTTTCAATTACAGCTTCACATTCCACAAAAAAGTATGTAAGGGTCAGGAACAATCTTACCACAGTAATCCCTTATTAACGATACATAAACGATACATTTTATTTTCCATACAAACAAGATGTAATGGTCATGGGCAATACTATCACTGTATTCCCTTATATAACCAAACTTTAAATCTATAACTGTATATTCCATACAAACAAATGTGTAATGGTCATGAACAATCTTATCACAGTAATCCCTGATATAAACATACATTAACATTAGTTTGATATTTCATACAAAAAAGTATGCGATAGTCATGGGCAATTTTATCACTGTAATCCCTTATATAACCATTTATTAACAGTAGTTTTATATTCGATACAAAAAAAAATATGTGATGGTCATGGGCAATTTTATCACTGTAATCCCTTGTATAACCATACATTTAAAATACAGTTTTACAGTCCATATATATATAAGGATGTAATGGTCAGCAACAATCTTATCACTGTAATCCCTTAATATATAACCATACATTAACATTAGTTTTATATTCCATACAAACAAGTATGAAATGGTCAGGGGCAATTTTATCACTGTAAACCCGTATAAAACTATACATTAACCCTACCTGGCTTGGGGGGGGGGGGGTCGCAATGCCCCCCACCAAACTTTCTGCGCCGTTTTGGAAAATGACGTCATTGTGACGTCATCAAGTCGGCCATCTCTATGTGGTAAGTTTCAGCTCCCTAGCTCAAGGGGGAAGAAAAATAATTGGGGGGAGGGGGGGATTTCATTCCCAAGGGCAGGATACGCCGCAACCATCGCTTTCAATTACAGTTTCATATTTCTAACTAAAATGTACATGTATGTAATTGCCATGGTTAATCTTGTCATGGTAATACTATATTCAATAGCATAACTCACCTTGCTTAAAGGTGAAATGCAAAGGTAATAAAAGTAAGAAAAAAGCATTTCCCTTTCCTTTTTATGATGATAATAAATTATACAGCCATCAGTGAACGAAATCTGGTGATGAGTTTTATTTTTTAAAGAGAAATAAAACACGTGTATGATCAGCGGCTTGAAAACAGTGCATCGCTTATCTCCCCTTGATTCGGAGCTTTTCCACCAGAAGCTGTGACGTCACAGTTGAACCACACTAAAAAAATGGCGGCTAACATGAATGTAGACAGCGACAGCGATGCGGAGGAATTTTCTTACACTTCTTCCTCTTCTTCTGAAGAGGAATTCAGAAGAATTCACGGCAATGGTTAGTGCAGGGGTGCCCCTGCCTTACCAACACGAACCTATTGTGAACAAAGAACCAGCAGACAACGATAGGATCAGCGACACTGCAGGGGCCGTGGGCGACGGTCATCGGAAATACAGATTGGTAAATTCCGATTTTTTCCTTTGTCCCCCGTAGCGAATGATGACCAACCTGTTAATGCGTTTCAGTGAACGTGAATGACACAAGCAAGGGCTTCGTGAGCAATAGCCTAGCTTATCTATGTGAGCTATTTCCATACAATGCAATGCAGCTACATCATGTTGTACAGCCTGTGCTGGTTCCAATGCTACGTCACGTATCGCAGCGCCCCCAGGGGGAGGTAATCATGTACAGATCCAAATTTCGTAAATAATACAGCGTTACATTTTTTAGTTTTTAACTTTATTAGGCTTATTATGTTTTAAAACTGAAATGAAATTAATATACACATTATTTATCCAATCTTACTGCAAATATCACGTGATTTAGACAAACCTTTGTATTTCACCTTTAAGCTGCAAGTCGTTCACCTACGTATTGAACATCGCAATGATATCTCGACTCTAAAAAAGTAGCTCCCACTCACATAATGTAGATTTCTCTTCTAAAAAGAAATCAAGACGAATTCCGGTAAGCTATACAAATTTCAACTGTGTTAATATCTTGATATATAACCCAGGGTAGTTGTATATGCATTGGCTATTCCTCCTGGCTGATTAGGACTGATTATGGATAGGCGTGATTCAATATAGGACAGGTCAGGTGTCGAGCATGAGATGGGTCTCGTGCTTCGAATATATTGATGTCAACGTACGTTTGTCCATCAAATTCGGTCACGTGGTACTATTTCTCACACAAGCATATGCAGCATATATTTATCGCCTTGTCAAGACTTATTTTGTGTTCAACGTAACATTAAATGACTAAGATCTTTCATGTATTACCTTCATGGTTGTGAAATTTGTGCCTATCTCTATATACAAAACGGGGAAAAACTCACAACACAAACCTAGGCCATGGAATCCTTTATTCACTTCCTTACGAAGAAGAAGGTTAGTCATTTGGACACCGATGCTTACATGAATATCTCTGTTTCTTGTCTTTTGAACTTAATGCACTGGTCAACATCGATAATGTACCATGTACACCTATACTGTGAAATTGTCTGACCTGCAGTCGGGAGGTATGTCTAGTCTCAGAATGAAATAATCAGCAAAACAGAGCGGGACAAATGATGTTGCTTAAATCCAACCCGTGGTGTTCAGCATAGCACAAATAAATGATGTTGAGTTAGAGCCCATCATTGATGTTGGATCAGTTTAACCAGTTTAAGCAGTTAACACCATACAATGAGATTGAGCCAATTTCAGCACTCTTTATTGTGATTTAACTGGACTCAATACCATGTGTTTGTTGGATTCGGTCAACGCCATATCTCAGCACCACGTTATGGTATTAGCCGGCTATGAACATCACACCAAAAGGTGTTGGGTCCACAACATTTTTTCTTCCTGTGAAGTGTATCAGACTGAGTATAACGTGCACTATTGAAGGCGCATATTGTTAACTGATCTTTTAGCGAGTGAGTGAGTGAGCGAGCGAATAGGATTTAACGCCGCTTTCAATAATATTCCATAGCACGACGAACCAACTAAGCACCACCCAGCCAAGTTGCGTTCCTGTTGCTTCAAAGAATAAATCTTTCAATCAGACATCCGCCATTCACCCTATTTAACACGAGGACAGCGCAAGGCACAGAGGAGACGTTTACATTGGTGCAATAAAGACAAATGCAATTACAGTGCTAGATACCACATTGTCAAGTTCCTATTGCTTCTCAACAAAGTGTATTGAAGAAACAGGAACCTATATCATATGCATGTACTATTGTTGTTTTTTTGTGGGAATGATCGAAAGCATTGCACATTACTGTCAACTCATTCCAGGACAATTTTAAAGTCAACAGAGCAACTAAGATGGTCCTATGGGATCTTTAGGATCATAGCGAAAATTCACGAAGAACACGATCAAAAATTTCTGTATGATGAGATTCAATATACTTGTAATAAAATATTTTCAATGAGTTGATCGCATGAATTTTTATCCTAATTCTCTTAAAATTCTAGCCTATACCAGCTAATGTTATGCCAATATAGCCATGATAACACAACAAATTCTCTAATCTCAGTTTCTATCATCACTGTCGATTTCTCCAATTGGACAATAGATAGTATATCTCTAGCAAGCAAAGATACCGAATAATTTTATCTACGAGTGTATAGTGGAGTGGATTATGTGATAATAACAGGTAAGCATCCCTGTAGGTGTCATCACATGGAGATAACGTGAGAGAGAGAATTAAGGTTTAAGTTGCGTTCTGCAATATTTTATTCCGTTATAACGATGATAACCTCAGATAATTCCATTTTCTAACCTCAGTTATTTTTTATCAACGCTATCGAATTCTCCGATGAGCCATCAGATATATGTAGTTTATCTACAGCAAAAATGCACTGAATAATTTTATTTGCTATAGTAAAGTCAATTACTAGTTGGCATCATCTGCAGATAACATGGGAGAGAGATTTAATACTCAATGCGCGTTCAGCAATATTTCAGCTCGCGACGGTCAAACAAAATCCTTGTCCAAGTATACAAACACAAGTCAACAATACAACAGTATAAAAGTGATCAACACAATACATTAAAAATCTCTACATACATTAAAATTTATACTACAAACCGATTTCTCCCAAATAACCTAAAAGCTAATCTTTTTCTATCCTACTAAGGAGACCTTCTAAAGAGCTGCTCGATAAAAAAAATATCTTACAACCTTAAAATCTCCGTGAGTTAATCGTTTATGGCCGACTCTACACCGTCTGCCCATGTATTTCAAGATCCTCATCGTGTTCATATGAACAGTCTCAATCAAAGCCTGACCAGGATACATCCTACCATATGGATAAAGAATACTGATCTGCGATACGGATTTGATGTTTTTGGAACTTATGATGTCACACCGGTATCATTGAAAACGGCTCAGCTTCTGTTTTGCGGGGAACTAGACTTTTTATGTATTCAACGATTTATTTTTTGTGCTAATGCTGTTATATAAGTTAGGTGTTTGGATTATGAGCGCGCAAATTCGTAAATGAACGGCGAATCAATATTGAATGACGGACTAGACGCTTGGATGTCGCACATTTGATGGTAAAGCTTGCAAAATCTAAAGAGGAGGCAAGGTTATTTACTAGAAATTATCTTCCATCAAGTAGTGTCTTCGACGTTACAACGAGTTGACAAATTTCTGTCGTTCAGAGATTTCAAGTCAGAATATATTATGCAAACTAACGATTTTCTTCTTCACTTCGCAATGATGGTCAATGCCAAATCGTATCTGGCCAAAGTCGCAACTATGAAAACAGATAAATTGATGAGGAGGACGAGGGTGATATAAAATGGCACAGGTTATCGTCAGAAACCTGTAATTTCTGTTCGGAAAATAAAGAAACTATAATCGTGGCTCGTTTCCTAAAAGCCATTTTTGTTTCATCGATATATTGTTTAAGACACTTTTTGCACCTAATGAGATATATTACGTTCACCGAGTCACAGGTGAGATTGTCTCGTAGTTGATATTTGTTTTTTCGTTTGTTCACTCTTTTGAAGGAATTTGAGTCGCGATGAATGTATCAAGTTTACATTGTGTTTTAGGCATTGTTGACTTGGACCATTGCCGACGTTGGTGCGATTATGTTTGATCCTAATAGGTTCAGACCTACGGGTGTTGTCTGAGTGATGTGTCGTGATCTATCGGAGGGTGCTCGATTTGATTTGACGAAGGAAACGAGCTGAATTGCCTCTAGGTTTCAATGCTTGGAATAATACTTAACAAGACTGGTTAAAATTTTGGAAATTGCGAGAATTCCGGTGAAATCGAATGATTTGTGATTTGTTCATAACCTTAAACATACGAGGAGGAGGAAATGACTCGGCATGGATTATTTGATGTGAGTCAGTATGTTTGAAAAATACCGCGTAATCTAAATACCCAGTATTGGTGAACCCGGGCCCTTTGTAGACTGTGACATCCAAATAATCAACCGAGGGTTCGTGAACTATTGCTTTTGATTTTATATTTGGGTCATGGCTGTTCAGAATGTCAATACATGGCCAGAGATCTTCTCTAGAATGATTCAAAAGAATAAAAATGTTATCCAGAAATCTGTGGTACAAGAGGGGTTGTTTGTCGCATTTCCTTAATACCCGTTCTTCCCACTGAGCTATATAAATATAAAATATGTTAGCACTGAACATTTTTCCCATAGCACATCCACTGCCCTGTTGATAGATTTCTCCATTAAACTCAAAATCGTTTCCTTTAAGTCTAAGTTCCAAAAATTCAAGAATTTCGTCATCTGGTCTTTGGGATCCTGAAACTGCTGGAAAGCGTTTTGGATCAAACGTATTTCACCGTCTACATCAATATTAGTATCCATAATGAATAGAAGAGCATTCGGAGGAACGTCGATTTGGGATAATTTGGCAAGAAAATCCTCGATGTCTTTTTTAGAAAACTAGGGTGCCGGTTAGCAATAGGTTTGAGGTGATAGTCAATGAATTCAGAAATGTGGTAGGAGTCAAACCCACAATCAGAAACAACAGGTCGGTCAGGTGGGGTAAACTCGTCGGTCCATTTTTCAATTGGCTTGTGGATCTTCGGCAAAATGTAAAATTGTTTCATTTTGCTTCATGTTTCTAGAGGCTAGATACTCTGTCTGAAATAATTTGTTTTTCTTTTAAATGGGCCAAAATTTTATAAAATCTTGCATAATTTAGAGGCCATATTTCTTTGTTTATTTTTTTTTGTAATGCCTGGGATTGTTAAGTAGACGCTGAGCTTATTTAGTGTAGTTTTCTCTGGACAAGATAACAGTGGTCGAGCCTTTAATTTGTCCTTCGTTTTTAGGACTATATCTCTATTGTGACCTAATTCAGATAGGGAGCGGCGTTCCGAAATAGACAATTTTTTTATAATTTCCAAACCTCATCATACGACTTTCTTATCTGGCGAATCGTGGCTCAAGATGTTTGTTATTTACTTCAATGTGTAGTAGAATTTTTGGGGGGCTGGGAAGACCCGTGACGATAATGGTTAGCCATATTCCGAAAATGTTTGAACTTGGGACCAGGATAACATTCGACCTGAACATCAGGGTGTGAGACTAAATTGGTCCGAAAAAGAATCGAAGCACCCCAAAGACCTGACACCCCAATTCAAGTTTCAAGTTCCAAAGTTCCCTAATTCCAAGCTCCTGCTTCGTAGTTTCAAGCTCCAATTCCCACAAGCCCCCCCCCGCAAGAAGTTCCAAGCTCCAATTCCCCCGAGCTCCACCTCAGAAAGTTCCAAGCTCCAGTTCAAAAGCTACCAGATATGATACAAATCCAGCAGTAGTATAGGAATAACACGTATGCCATTGTCAATCAGCCCCTGTTATAATGCTACTGCTTAGTTCATCTGTCCAGCCTGTTCAACATGTTTTATAGATAACACAGATTAAATGTATGGGTTCACTGAATAAAATAAGCCGCATCTAACACCTATTGGAACCAATTTTTGGGGGGGTCATAAGTTTGTGAAAACATCCATCAGGATAGCACTGATCGGACAGGGAAAATAACTTTAAATGGAATTACATACTCCCATCTAATAAGTTTAATATTGATCTCTTTTGTCGTGAAACTTCGTTGCGATAGCTATGGAGTCACAGAAAGTGATCATCCGCCTCTCTCAAATTCAAAAGCCAATCTTACAGATTTTTGAAGGTCGGATGTATGTGAATATCTGCGAGAATAGCTGTGTGATCAGGGAAAGTAAGGGGTGAGTAGACGGGGTACATAATAGATTAATTGCAGAAATAATTGGATGATTTGCTAAATATTCTGTTGAAACAGAACTTTTTGAGCTATGTGTGTACTAACAAATGCAGAATCGTGGATGGTTGGACTGGGCGACTGGGGCTATACGGCCAACACATCGGCAATGATAAATGATACGTGACTGAAATTTCTTTTAAAAATCAGACCATTCATCTTGTATCTTGTATTCGTCACCAAGATCGTACACGACTGGTACAACTGTCTTCCATAAATTTAATCGCATTTGTCAAAGAAAATTTGATTGTGTGTTAGTTGGTTTGATGCGTGTTCCCCTCATAGTGTCCACCATACCAACTTAAATCTATTATAATTAAATCACACTGACAGTTAAAATTCATTCTAATATATTTGATCATCCTCCAAAATCATAAGAATGAAGAAATAATAGATTATCTGTATGATTTACAGTAGTTAGTTATGTTAAATATGACGGTCCAACCCCCACCTACGATCTTTAAATCAGCGTTGGTCCTTTATCCCTTACACCCGTTTTTATCAATCATTGATTCGGACTGTCACATTGACCCTCTTGATCACTAGATACCCTATATATATCGAATTACCACGATTAACTATTACACATCAGCAGCTGAACCTAGAGATATGTATGAATAGACGGCAATTAGTTTCATTTCAAAGATTTCTAAGTTATGTTAATCATATTATCGTCAACGTTGCTTCGATTTTTTTATTTCTTGGCGGGGCTCATTGGCTGAAGTTGTCACATATTCAGCTTGTTTGCTGAGTCTGCCTCCAAACGGATCAAAGTGAGTTCCCCTCTGACTAGCACTAGCATGTAATAAAGTGCAGTTTAACTGATAGCAGTACTCAGTAACAACCAATTGTAAGAAATCTTATTACCGAAGAAACATTATACATTTATCTCAATGATTGGATAATATTGCCTGTGGCGCAAATGTGCCAATCGGATGGACGAACGAGGAAAGAATGGGATGTAGGTTAAAATGAAGTAAATGACGTCACTTCCGCCAAAGGTGGATGTTCGTGGAGCATATCCCGCATTAAATGCTCAGTTGTGTTATTACTAGATAATATCATAACTAACTTTTATTGTGTTTCGCTAACTTAGTAAGTGTCGATTAATTTCTGAAAAAATTGTGACAGTCGCGAGCATGTGTTCTTTTCAGGACACAATCAAACGACGATACCCACGTGACCAGCTCAGACGGTTGAAAAGTGCTCGTCTCAGAAGGCAGTTTACGTTCTCAAAAATCATTTGGTCATGAGTGTGGTTTGGTACATTTCACGTGAAGTGGGAGGAGTGGTAATCAAAAACATCAGTGTGCAGTTCCAGGCTAAAGTACAAGAAGGTCAGTTTTTCAGGGGCGAACTGAACCTGTTTAACCTGGAACGTAATGGGACAAAACTATACTTCATTGTTACCTACAACAAGTGCATATGGTTACGAACCAGAAGTCTATCGAAAATCACCAGGTCAAACTCAATATGTCAATATGACACGGTTTAATAACCTGAAGAATGAATTCGCCTGGGAATACCACATTTGCATGTATAAGGTCATACAGCAGACGTCTATTACAAATTATTGATATCAACTGCATGTTTGTCAACCAGGTGCCTATTTGAATACCGACAACAGGGCTGAGGAGTTCTCAGTGTTTTGCAAGGTTCATTGCGTTATACCCAAATGTTCTGCTGACAGTGCCTATGAGCTTTGTTATCCTCCGCCGGTCGAGGGATATGGGATTGCTTGTTGTGTGTGAGTCAGTGGATGTGTCTATGTGTGCATCACGTTTCCCCGTTACCTCGATAAACTATTGATTCAATTCACTCCAAAGTTTAACTGATTGTATCATTGTGGAATGGCTTTCTTGCTATTATTGATCTATTGATTTTGAGGTCACTAGGTCAAAGGGCAAGGTCACTTGGGCTAGAAAACCTGCAATAAACAAAAAAATCTCCTCCAGTTCCAGTTTATAAAATGCTACCAAACATTGGGTAGAGAGAGCCCATGTGGCAAAGAAGTCCGTTATTTAAGTTTGGGTCAAATGGACAAAGGTCAATTTCACTCAAGCCAGAGAACCTGTAAAATAGAAAATATCTTGTTCCATGTTCAGAATTGGTTCAAAACTTGACAAAAGTCAAGGTAACATAGGCCAGAAAATGCGGGAAAAGTGGGAAATTATGGACTCAAAGTCAGAGATGTGGATTATGTTCACATTCCAAGGATACCTCAAACTCATTGCAAGTAGCTGTAATTGATTTGGATAATTATCTCTCGACCATATTTGGCCAAAGAGTTGGCATCGTCTGTCTGTTCATCCGTCTGTTCATGTTTGGTGTGGACGAAATATCTTTTGGGAGACTACATGTATAACCGGAATATCCAAATTCCTACGAAGTAGGCTACAGATCGCAAATTGTCCGGTAATGAGTGAGTGAGTCAGTCCATCCGAATCCTTTCGTCGGCAAAATAAGGAGAACCGTTGACATTAGAACCTTGATTTTTGGCATGAACGTGCATTAGGGCACTGTTACCAGCAAGTTCTGAGTTGACCGAATTCTGATTAAAATTTGATTTATAATTATTGTTTTTATTATTTATTGACGGCTCAGCGAGTACACTGTCATGCCCATCGGGAACCCTTGGCTGTATGTTTCACTGTATATATTCCTACGAAGTAGGCTACAGATCGCAAATTGTTCGGTAATGAGTGAGTCAGTCAGTCCATCCGAATCCTTTCGTCGGCAAAATAAGGAGAACCGTTGACATTAGAACCTTGATTTTTGGCATGAACGAGCATTAGGGCATTGTTACCAGCAAGTTCTGATCTGAAATAATTCTGATTAAAATTAGATTTATAATTAACACTTCAGTATATTGTTATAGATCATACAGAGAAAAGTCCGATCATTTAAGCGAGGGAAACATGACACCATGGAATTTGGGAACAGCCCTGGCATGCCTGGTGCTCTCTCGCTGTTGGATTCAACCGCAGATCTGAGGACAGCGACCTATTTGAACTGAGCGAACTATTTATAGACGTTTAACTCTGAGTCTATTCAACTGCTTGATGTACCAGGGCCGGATCACTAAATGACCAGAACATTCACCAATATACTTTCATTTTTTGTGGCACGAACACATCGATGTAAATATATAAATACCCAGAATATAATCTTGCTCAATCTCACAAAAGGCATGTTATAAAGAGAACCTGTGGCTGTTATGGAAGGTTGTACATGTACCATATTATGATGAAACGTACCGTAGGGGAGGGTCACATCATATCTCAATGAAAATACGATCGAGTCCTAATGCCTACTCTACTTCGTAGGTCCTGTGACGTTAGTCACACTGCTCATGTAACACAGTGGTGGGATATGCCATCCGTAATTGTTTTTTCCTACGAAGTAGGCTACAAATCGCAAATTGTCCGGTAATGAGTGTCAGTCAGTCCATCCGAATCCTTTCGTCGGCAAAATAAGGAGAACCGTTGACATTAGAATCTTGATTTTTGGCATGAACGTGCATTAGGACATTGTTACCAGCAAGTTCTGATCTGAAATAATTCTGATTAAAATTAGATTTATAATTAACACTTCAGTATATTGTTATATATATGTAAGCTGTAGCCTGTAACGTGTATCCTGTTTCACATCCAAACATGTCATCATTGCCAAGAAAACTGTGGTCCGTTTTGCTCCAGCGTTTTATCGCATTTAATGACTAGGCCTATCAGTTACTCTCCGGCTAAAAATACCCTACTGCATATACCCTCAAAAATTCAGCGCTGTTTGCACAACGAAGCTGAGGTGGTTTAACGTTTATCATAAAGAAAATCACCGATCAACTGCCATAGAATATAATGTGAAACAAGGAAACCGGAATAGTACATTCATCAGATTGCCGATACCCAAAATGTGTTGTCTCATATATCTAGATAACAACGTGATGTAGAGACGCTATTTATTCGTCTTTGTACCGGTTATGCTCAGGAGAATCACATAGAATCATTATTATCTTGTGCATAGAAGGTGTTGGTCTCGAGTTGAATTACCGTAAACTACATAAATGCTACCTTTCTATACTATAGTACTATATATAAAAATTTGGTGTATTGTTGGGAAAATAATGTGATTTAAAAAGTTGTTTTGATCCTGGACAAGGGCACTAAAATCCACTAAAGAGATGTAGATGTATTTTCACACGTAAAGCTTGAAATCTGGTGAACCTATATTATTCAATCTGTTTCCTTTAAAAAAAAATGTAAAATTAAATCGGTGATCGTTATTTATTTTGGAATGAAGGCGCATTAGGAGACTGTTACCAACAAGTTCTGAGCTGACCTATTTTTGATGGAAATTTCTGGTGATTTTTGATGAAAATCACTGGCGATTCTGACTTGGGCGGTGCCCATTTAATATAGGCAGGATTTCAACTGGGGGTGGGGATTTCCAAGAGTTCAGTTCGCGTTCGAGTCCTAATGCCTACTGTACTTCGTAGGTCCTGTGACGTTAGTCACACTGCTCATGTATGAAATAGGAAATGCTAATTTTCCATCATTTGTTAGTGCATTTATCTACACCGCTATGCCAGCCTCAATACACACAATTCAGTACATTGTTATAGATATATGTAAACTGTGGCCTTTAACGTGTATCCTATTTCACATCCAAACATTTCATCACTGACCACATCAGGCTTCAAATTCAGGTCAAATTACCCATTGATGGTGAAATATCCTACATCAACCAATTAAGTCAGTCTGGTGCAATAACCCAGCAGAAGAAAGAAAGATGTGGTATCATCCTTCAGATTAGTCTGTGTGAGCGACAATGATAAAAGTTTACTGAGGGTGAAACAAAGCCATGACGGCATGTTTAAAGGGTCTTCTTTTGGTAGAATTTAACTAGATAAAGCAACTTTGATCATGATGTGAAAATATGATAACTTGAGTTTTTTTGTACCTCTTGAATATTGACTATATTCCTACGAAGTAGGCTACAGATCGCAAATTGTCCGGTAATGAGTGAGTCAGTCCATCCGAATCCTTTCGTCGGCAAAATAAGCAGAACCGTTGACATTAGCACCTTGATTTTTGGCATGAACGTGCATTAGGGCATTGTTACCAGCAAGTTCTGATCTGAAATAATTCTGATTAAAATTAGATTTATAATTAACAATATGTCCCTGTAAGGGCTATGGCTGTTTTCACCATCATCTTCTGCATTAAAAAGCGGTGAAGGCAAAGTCCTATTAAGATATCATGTTGCCTCTATCACACTTAGGCAGCCATAACACAGGGCTCAAGTGTAGGTCTTAATCAGCACAACTGACAGTTTACAAATTTATGACTCGCTTCTGGCAGAAGTATGGGCTAGTGGCTGGTATTGCTGGGCAGGCCAGTTTACACAGCACAGATGTAGACCTATTTGTTCCAGTGATCATGTATGAGATTGACAGGACTGAGGAGTCCTACAGTTAGCCCTATGGGTTTTCATCCCCTCAAACAATCAGCGCTGTTTCCATAACGAAGCTGAGGTGGTTTAACGTTTATCAATGAAGAAAATCACCGATCAACCGTCATAGAATATAATGTGAAACAAGAAAACCGGAATAGTACATTCATCAGATTGCCGATGCCCAAAATGTGTTGTCTCATATATCTAGATAACAACGTGATGTAGAGACGCTATTTATTCGTCTTTGTACCGGTTATGCTCAGGAGAATGGCATAGAATCATTATTATCTTGTGCATAGAAGGTGTTGGTCTTGAGTTGAATTACCGTAAACTACATAAATGCTACCTTTCTACTATAGTACTATATACATGAGCAGTGTGACTAACGTCACAGGACCTACGAAGTAGAGTAGGCATTAGGACTCGGAACGCGAACTGAACTCTTGGAAATCCCCGCCCCCAGTTAGAATCTTGCCTATATTAAGATGGGCACCGCCCAAGTCAGAATCGCCAGTGATTTTCATCAAAAATCACCAGAAATTTTCATCAAAAGTAGGTCAGCTCAAGACTTGTTGTAACAATCTCCTGCTGCGCCTTCATTCCAAAAATAGATAACTATCGCCGATTTAATTTTACAATTTGTTAACTAAAGAAAACAGGTTGAATAATAAAAAAGTTCAGTAGATTTCAAGCTTTACGTGTGAAAATATATCGATCTCTTTAATGGTTTTCAGTGCCCTTGTCCAGGATCAAAACAACTTTTTGAATCGCATTATTTTCC
Source organism: Hanleya hanleyi (assembly GCA_036873755.1). Classification (NCBI taxonomy): domain Eukaryota; kingdom Metazoa; phylum Mollusca; class Polyplacophora; order Lepidopleurida; family Hanleyidae; genus Hanleya; species Hanleya hanleyi. The sequence continues at coordinate 9,696 of JAVTVY010011051.1, read as the reverse complement.
CAACAATACAACAAATTTTTATATATTGTGCTATTCCTACGAAGTAGGCTACAGATCGCAAATTGTCCGGTAATGAGTGAGTGAGTGAGTGAGTCAGTCCATCCGAGTCCTTTCGTCGGCAAAATAAGGAGAACCATTGACATTAGAACCTTGATTTTTGGCACGAACGTGCATTAGGGCATTGTTACCAACAAGTTCTGAGCTGACCGAATTCTGCTGAGAATTTGATTGATAATTATTCTTTTTATTATTTATTGATAGCTCAGCGAGTGCACCGTCATGCCCATCGGGAACCCTTGGCTGTATGTTTCACTGCATATATAACACAGTATAAAACGTGATGGGATAATGAAATAGGAAATGCTAATTTTCCGTCATTTGTTAGTGTATTTAACGACACTGCTATTACCAACTTGCCAGCCTACACACAATTCAGTATATTGCTAGAGATATATGTAAGCTGTGGCCTTTAACGTGTATCCTATTTCACATCCTTGAAACATTTCCTCACAGATCACATCAGGCGTCAAATTCAGGTCAAGTTACAATTACGCACTGTTGGTGAAATATACTGCATCAACCAATTAAGTCAGCCGAAGAAAGAAAGATGTGGCATCATCCTTCAGAATAGTCTGCGTGAGCAACAACGATAACAGTTTACTGAGGGTGAAACAAAGCCATGACGGCATGTGCTAGTTTAAAGTGTCTTAATTTATTTTCTTTGTGTAGAATTTAACTAGATAAAGTAAGTAGACGCTATTTATTCGTCTTTGTACAGATTATGCTCAGGAGAATGGCATGAAATCATTATCTTGTGCAGAGAAGGTGTTGGTCTTGAGTTGAATTACCGTAAACTACATAAATGCTACCTTTCTACTACATGGCAGTGTGACTAACGTCACAGGACCTACGAAGTACAGTAGGCATTAGGACTCGAACGCGAACTGAACTCTTGGAAATCCCCACCCCCAGTTGAAATCCTGCCTATATTAACCCTACCTGGCCTGGGGGGGGCCATTATGGCCCCCCCTACCAAACTTTCTGGACTATCTCCGGAACGGCGAAAAATGGAGAGCTGAAACTCGGTGACTTTATCATTTGTCTTATTGGGGTCATTTTGAGCCTATTTTCATAACCCCCCGAGCAAAGGATCATGGGTAAATTCAAGATGGCGGCCACGTGGTGTACCAGAAAGTGATTTTTTGTCATATTTCTTCAAAATTTCTGCTTTTCCGCAATGAAAAGTGGGCAAAAACTATTTTATTTCATATCACATTAATATTTGCTAATTTTTCAAGCAGTTTTTGTGGAGAAATTGCAAAAATAAAAAATTCGGAAAATCTGACCAAAAAATCGACCAAAAAATGCCGTTTTTCAAAATGGCGTCACTGTGACGTCATCAAAGCGGCTATCTTGGAATTTTTTACATTTTCTGGTAGAGCTTGACCCAAGGGTATAGTGTAATAAGTTTCAGCCCCCTAGCTCAAGGGGTAAGAAAAATAATTAGGGGGGGCCATTTCGGCCCCCCCCAGGCCTGGATAGGTCCCAAAAAGCCCAGGCCAGATAGGGTTAAGATGGGCACCGCCCAAGTCAGAATCGCCAGTGATTTTCATCAAAAATCACCAGAAATTTTCATCAAAAGTGGGTCAGCTCAGAACTTGTTGGTAACAGTCTCCTAATGCGCCTTCATTCCAAAATAAATAATGATCGCCGATTTAATTTTACAATTTTTTAATTAAAGGAAACAGACTGAATAATATAGGTTCAGTAGATTTCAAGCTTTACGTGTGAAAATACATTTACATCTCTTTAATGGTTTTCAGTGCCCTTGTACAGGATCAAAACAACTTTTTGAATCACATTATTTTCCCAACAATACAACAAATTTTTATATATAGTACTACAGTAGAAAGGTAGCATTTAAGTAGTTTACGGTAATTCAACTCAAGACCAACACCTTCTATGCACAAGATTCTATGTCATTCTCCTGAGCATAACCGGTACAAAGAGGAATAAATAGCGTCTCTACATCACGTTGTTATCTAGATATATGAGACAACACATTTTGGGCATCGGCAATCTGATGAATGTACTATTCCGGTTTTCTTGTTTCACATTATATTCTATGGCGGTTGATCAGTGATTTTCTTCATTGATAAACGTTAAACCACCTCAGCTTCGTTATGGAAACAGCGCTGATTGTTTGAGGGTATATGCAGTACTTAAGATTAACCTCAGGGCCATGTGCCATACAGCGGGACAGGGTATTTTTAGCTGTGGGTAATTTGACCTGAATTTGAAGGCTCAAGCCTGGTGTGGCCAATGTGAAATAGGATACACGTTAAAGGCTACAGTTTACATACACAATGTATATCTATAACAATATACTGAAGTGTTAATTATCAATCTAATTTTAATCCGAATTATTTCAGATCAGAACTTGCTGGTAACAATGCCCTAATGCACGTTCATGCCAAAAATCAAGGTTCTAATGTCAACGGTTCTCCTTATTTTGCCGACGAAAGGATTCAGATGGACTGACTCACTCACTCATTACCGGACAATTTGCGATCTGTAGCCTACTTCGTAGGAATAGTACTATATATAAAAATTTGTTGTATTGTTGGGAAAATAATGTGATTCAAAAAGTTGTTTTGATCCTGTACAAGGGCACTGAAAACCATTAAAGAGATGTAAATGTATTTTCACACGTAAAGCTTGAAATCTACTGAACCTATATTATTCAATCTGTTTCCTTTAATTAAAAAATTGTAAAATTAAATCGACGATCGTTATTTATTTTGGAATGAAGGCGCATTAGAAGACTGTTACCAACAAGTTCTGAGCTGACCTACTTTTGATGAAAATTTCTGGTGATTTTTGATGAAAATCACTGGCGATTCTGACTTGGGACGTGCCCATCTTAATATAGGCAATATAATATTATGAATGACGGACTAGACGCTTGTAATTCCAAGAGTTCAGTTCGCGTTCGAGTCCTAATGCCTACTGTACTTCGTAGGGCCTGTGACGTTAGTCACACTGCCATGTATCACACTTGGATATAATTTAAACAAAAAATTACATGTGTAAACAAGATATGTCTAAATTTGTCTTGTCATTTCAAATCTTGATCCATTTTGATTCCTTGATTAGGGATACAGAATCACTGCAGCGGAGTGTGTTGGTGTGTCACAGCAATGCAATTCCGATTCACACAACGAAGCTGAGGTTGTTTAACGTTTATCAATGAAGAAAATCACCAAACAACCGCCATAGAATATAATGTGAAACAAGAACACCGGAATAGTACATTCATCAGATTGCCGATACCCAAAATGAGTTGTCTCATATATCTGGTTAACAACGTGATGTAGAGACGCTATTTATCCGTCCTTGTTCCGGTTATGCTCAGGTGAATGACATAGAATCATTATTATCTTGTGCAGAGAATGTGTTGGTCTTGAGTTGAATTACCGTAAACTACATAAATGCTACCTTTCTACTATAGTACTATATATACAAATTTGTTGTATTGTTGGGAAAATAATGTGATTCAAAAAGTTGTTTTGATCCTGGACAAGGGCACTGAAAAACCATTAAAGAGATGTAAATATATTTTCACACGTAAAGCTTGAAATCTACTGAACCTTTATTATTCAATCTGTTTCCTTTAGTTAAAAAATTGTAAAATTAAATCGGCGATCGTTATTTAATTTTGGAATGAAGGCGCATATAGAAGACTGTTACCAACAAGTTCTGAGCTGACCTACTTTTGATGAAAATGCCTGGTGATTTTTGATGAAAATCACTGGCGATTCTGACTTGGGCGGTGCCCATCTTAATATAGGCAGGATTTCAACTGGGGGTGGGGATTTCCAAGAGTTCAGTTCGCGTTCGAGTCCTAATGCCTACTCTACTTCGTAGGTCCTGTGACGTTAGTCACACTGCTCATGTTCATACAGCAGTTGCATTTGGTGATAGGTCAGAAGCCTATGGAAAATGATCGACCTTGACCTTATTTTAAAGGTCAAATTCTAGTGTTTGTGTTATTTCGTTGAATGATTATAATAAGCCGGGGTATATCCAAATTATAGCCAGGCTTCGCAACGACTGTCCATTTTCAATTTTGTTTTATCAAATAGAAAAAAAATAAATCGAATAGTTAAGTGTGACACGGACCGTTCAGGGCATAGTGAGGTTCTCAGGCCTTCAACTGGAAAGACATTAAATTCCTTATTAAATCAGGATGGCGCCTTACTGAACAACAGTCCAGCTACATGGTCGCGGCCTCTGGATGGTTTCAGTCCCATTTCGCCATGGTTTAATCATAGTGAATACTGGCGTTAATATGGACAGTGATACTACCTTCTTCGCGTAGTGAGCATTGGTTATCTTCAAATGGAAGTAGCAGTATTTACGACATACTATGAAACTCTTTCAAATCTTAGTTCATGTTTCACGCCTAGTTGTTTCAGAAATGCTTAGATTTAATCATCCTATATTTCTCCAAAGTTCCCATCAATTTTGTACCAACAGTGAGTGGTATATATGGTCTTCTGCATAATTTTATGTCTACACAATAAGAACGACACTGGCGTACTCAACTTTATAAATGTTGGATTGGGGAAAACACTATACAAAGCGGTGTATTTGTAACAATTTTAGAAATTGTTGGGTAAAATGTATTATATCCAAAATAATATGGGTCTGTCAGGAGCAATATTATGAGTGAGTGAGTGAATATGATTTAACGTCGCTTTCAACACTATTTCGATCATATATCGACTTTGGTTCCTATTCCTTTTCATACCCGGAAACCACACGGGTATGGTCCTATTCCTTTTAACCCTCTTTTCACACCCGGGATTTCCACTGGTGCCCCAGTTAGTCGTCTCTTACGACAAGCTCTTTGAGGAGCTGAACCTATTCTTATGACCTGGAGTGTGCAGAACGACACCCCAGGTCAATCCCTGAGAGCCTCACGGAGAGGAGCGATACTATGTTTGGAATATAACACCTATAATGTGTTGTATTGGCCCTGATACAGCACAAAAATGTATATCACACTTTCGTCAACACTTTCTAAGAGCGTTATGTTTAATAATCGTTGCTATCATGTTTTCTCTCGTTCATCGTTTATAATATTAAGTACAGCACTTTAATTTTAAGAGTGAAAGATAAAATATCAATATACATCAGCCAGAGCGGCCCTGAAAATATCTTTCCACGGTCTGCTGAACCACGTCACTGTAAAGAAAGAGTGCTTAATTTGTTCAATGGTTTGCCCGGGCCGTCTGTTTTTAATCATATATTTAATTTGCTTAGGTTCATTATTTAGTATGAATACTTAATTATGTGATTATGTAATTGTTTTCGTTTTTTATCCTTGCAATGTAAGGATGCAGAGGGGAATAGTCTGAGTGTTTCTGCTCAATCATTGGCTAGAGATATTTTTCATTTCCAATGGTGTGTTTGATCAACATGATCATAGTAAAATGATAAGTGTTTAATACAAACATTATCCCCCCTTTCTGTTTATTCTGTTTGCCAAGTTCCCTGAGATAATCGACTCCATGTAGATCTGGACATCAGTTTGTATAGTTTAGTTTATTTCATGAGCATCTGCGTACATACTGCCCCGCCCTGTGGAGGCTTCGAACTGTACATTACAACACATATAAGGGAAGACTTTATCAACACATGACTTTATCAAGTTTGTGGACATATCTATGTCAAGTTGCCCCAGCACCTTGATACAGAGAAAGGTCAACCTAACGCTATAGCTATATCAACACCATATATCACTTTGAATCATCCACTGCTGGGACTGAGTCCCAAATTACAGGATAACTAACCTTCAAAGCTTCAGCGACCAACCTCCTAGGCCGGAAGCTCCAAAGCTCTGCTATATTTTAATTGTGGTCCCCATTTATTTGTACACGCGACGGCTTATTACGTTTGACACACCAGTTCTCGTCAGCTCACCGAAGTTAAGCAGCGCTGAGCCCGGTTAATACTTGGATGAGAGACTGGGTGCTGTACTGGCTGAGCTGATCAGTTTCCTGTGTGATAGGTACTGTGAGCACTCTCGTCCTGGAACATGTAGGCCTGCGCCGTCGTGAGATGACTGAAACAAGGTAGAACACGACGCTAAACCCTACTGCTCACTCACTCACTCACTCACTCAATTCATTTAAAAAATGTCGCAAGTCTGTGATTCATATTATCGTTCGTTTTTATTGTTTTGGTCTTCTTTGTGTGCGGCGGTCTTTTTACTTTTCGGCGAGGTTCAGTCGTTAAGTTATGAAACGTGAGTAGTAGTATCTACCATTTACAGAGCCCCTTTTGACGAGTGCGCAGGTGTTTCTGCGCAGATTTGTGGCGGAAGTGGGGCGGAAGTGTGGAGGGGGATTCCCCAGTGGGAGTTTCCCCATGACGATCACGTGATCAAGGCATGTCTAGACTTGTTCTGATGTTTGTGCGCATGCGTGATGTGTGGGAGGTGGGTACAAGATGGCCGCCAGTGTCATGTGTGGGAGGTGGGTACAAGATGGCCGCGAGTGTGAGTGAGTGCAAGATGTGGGAGGTGGGTACAAGATGGCCGCCACATCTTGAGGTAGAAATGCTGTTAATCTATCTCATGAACATCTATCTGCATGTTGCTGGTCTGACTGTAATGATGTGGGAGGTGGGTACAAGATGGCCGCGAGTGTCATGATGTGGGAGGTGGGTACAAGATGGCCGCCAGTGTCAGTGAGATGTGGGAGGTGGGTACAAGATGGCCGCCAGTGTGAGTGAGATGTGGGAGGTGGGTACAAGATGGCCGCCAGTGAGTGCAAGATGTGGGAGGTGGGTACAAGATGGCCGCGAGTGTCATGATGTGGGAGGTGGGTACAAGATGGCCGCCAGTGTGAGTGACATGTGGGAGGTGGGTACAAGATGGCCGCCACATCTTGAGGTAGAAATGCTGTTAATCTATCTCATGAACATCTATCTGCATGTTGCTGGTCTGACGAGTGTGAGTGAGTGCAAGATGTGGGAGGTGGGTACAAGATGGCCGCGAGTGTCATGATGTGGGAGGTGGGTACAAGATGGCCGCGAGTGTGAGTGAGATGTGGGAGGTGGGTACAAGATGGCCGCCAGTGTGAGTGACATGTGGGAGGTGGGTACAAGATGGCCGCCAGTGAGTGGAAGATGTGGGAGGTGGGTACAAGATGGCCGAACATCTTGAGGTAGAAATGCTGTTAATCTATCTCATGAACATCTATCTGCATGTTGATTTGTGCAAGATGTGGGAGGTGGGTACAAGATGGCCGCGAGTGTCATGATGTGGGAGGTGGGTACAAGATGGCCGCGAGTGTGAGTGAGATGTGGGAGGTGGGTACAAGATGGCCGCCAGTGTGAGTGACATGTGGGAGGTGGGTACAAGATGGCCGCCAGTGAGTGGAAGATGTGGGAGGTGGGTACAAGATGGCCGAACATCTTGAGGTAGAAATGCTGTTAATCTATCTCATGAACATCTATCTGCATGTTGATTTGTGCAAGATGTGGGAGGTGGGTACAAGATGGCCGCGAGTGTCATGATGTGGGAGGTGGGTACAAGATGGCCGCGAGAGTAGAAATGCTGTTAATCTATCTCATGAACATCTATCTGCATGTTGAATCACGTATGTTCAAGATGGCGGCACATCCGGTGTCGAAAACTGGCCATTCCGTCGGGATGTGGTCACCTAGTGTCGAAAACTGGTCCTTGTATGGGTCCTGCTAGACGTTTTGACGCCATGATATAGACCGGAGAGAGAGAGAAAACAACAACAACAAGGATGACACATGAGGGAACAACAACAACAACAAGTTTTTTTTCATATAGTTTATTTTCCCCTCCATCATAACATACCTACGCTGGGGGAGCCGCGTTGGGTATGTTTACAATTCAAGAAAGACTCTTGTCCAATCAGAGACCGCCATTTGCATCTGTCCTATTCATTCCTGTCCGTTAGATGTATTCTTGTTCAATCAGAAGTCGCCATTTCAGAGAGTTCCTTCTTCGGTCATGTTCATTCTGAACCGTTTATTCTAATCATCGTCGGCCAGGCCTGGATATTCTTCGGGCAGCATGTCCTGAAACAGTTGTTTGCGCATTTTGATCGCATTTTCCAGGGACTCGGTGGGTGGTAAACCCATATCCTCTTCCAAGTGACGCTTGGTCTTCATGATGGACCTGTGCGTGGGGTCCCCTTTCATTTCAAGCGGTAGTAAGGTATACTGTTCATAGATCGCCATGGCTGTTTTCCTGATGCGGGGCGCATTTGGGTGTACGTCTGTTGTAAATTATCCTCTCCGGCGTCCTCGATCGCTTCAGCGTGACTATTGATAGCTGCTGTCACAATACGATCCCAGAAGGTAGGTTCTGCCTCACTTTCCTGGGATGAAGGCTGATTCTCTGAGGTCAAGCTCTCCATATCAGTAGATAGACTGTCAGCCATCTTGGACTCGGTATCAGTCGATGCACTCTCATCAATCTCTGTATCAGTATCTGCCTCAACGGGCTCCTCGGCGTCTTCAGTCCCATGTATATTTTTCTGGTGTCGCATCATATCGTAATGTCTGGTGAACGTTCGTTCACACTCAGAACAAGTATAAGCCATGTTGACGGTTGAACGTCGACTGTGCGTGTTTTGGGAATACGCTCGCTTTTATAGACAGTAACGCCCATCAACGCTTAGCTCAACGCTTCAACGCCCTGGTGAATTAGCTGAGAAGCTCTGATTTCATGGAATTGACACCAATTCATCGAAATGCAGTGACGCCCGTCAACGCCCGCCGTTACGCCTTAACGCTCGTCTCAACGCTTTAACACACTTTCTTAATGCTTTAACGTTGTTTAATGATGCGTTCGAACAAATGTTTCTTTTGTGCTATTGCTCTGACATACGCCGCTTTCCAGTTCATGCCCGAGGTTTTTAACATCGACGCTGTTCTTTCAATTTCCATATGGACTGGATCCTTATCCAACAATTTCATATGGGTCAGTAAGTCGACATACTGCTGACGTAAAGCCCGTCGTAGTCTGGGTGCCAATCTGTTATGGGCTAAAATTGCAGCTTCCTCTTTCGAATGCCCTTTGCGTTGAAACTTGCTTCCTGTGGCCTCCAACATCCCGCCCATCTCGGCGTCCATACTTTCTTTGAACAAATCCTTCCATAGCCTCGAGTTCACATTATGTTCTTCAACCTCGGGTTGGGCCTTCACGGTTGGGTGATATTCCAGGACTGATGGTATGAAGCGGGCCCGCTGTATGGGGTGGGCTTCTGCTGCTGCTCTGCCAGGAGTGCACTCGGCGGATGGTGTAGGGGTATAGGCCGTTGTGGTGATTCCTCGCCGGGTAACAGGTGGGTCGTCAGCCGACGATCTTCGGGGGTATGGGCTTTTAAATCTACGAACAGGTAGCCGTACGGACGAAATTGTCGCTTCTTGAAACGCCCACATAAAATGGTCAATGTTCTGAGGATAAATTCGACTACCAAACACACGGATTTGTGCTCTATCAATGGGATTGGAGAACAACACAAAGTATTGGCAGTTCAAGGCAATATCTCTGGACGCCTTCCTTGAGGAAAGAGATTCTGAGTCAAATAGATGACGGACAGATTTCGATGATGGGACCCTTTGGTGAATAGGTCGGCGATTTTC
>JAVTVY010011048.1:0-56656 GCA_036873755.1 Hanleya hanleyi | reverse complement strand
TATTCATAAGAGAACAGATACAGGTCAGCCAAAAGGGGTGCACGATTAGTACCCATTGAAATACCTATATGCTGCTGATATATTGTATTGCCACTTCTTTCGTGAGACATTTTGAATTTTTCAATATCCACATGCATTCAATTTCAGAGTTCTTAGAGATAGTGGCGAAATACCTTTCCCAAAATGATTTTACCTACAAAAGGACCCTCGTCCACAGAGCTGAAAGAAGCTTGGTGGTGCAGCTTCTAGAACCAGCCATGAATCCAACTTTGTATGGTGATTTATGCATTTTGGGAGTCCAGTACGCTTTCGGTATATCGTTATGAGTGGTTGGAAGACAAATACCTTTTTCCCTGAGAAACGTTTTGTGATTGTTAAATAAATCTTCCAGAGTAAATACTGTTTGGGAGTAAGTAGTCGTATTCGGTGATGGTGTGCTTATACTGAATTCCTTAACCAGCACCTGGTAATAGTAATATTTATATATGAATATTATACATGTATAATTGTATTTGTCTGCTGGGACTAAGGGGAATTTACTGGAGATTTGCTAGAAATTCTTGCGGACTGAGGTTTCTGAGTGCTTTTTTGCATGGGGAAAGGTGCTACAGTCAATATGGCGAATTGTTTCAACGACCTTATTCTTGGTGAGGTCCAGCCAGACAGCGAGTACTGTAGATTCAACTTGTTTCCCACTCAATAACGTACTCTTCCAGTGCAGTTAGGACTATCGTCTGTTCCGCCTTCAAGTTTATTTTACTCGGCTCTTTATAATTAAGTCCCTTCATCAGTAGTGTTTTAGGTCCTCATCACTCACTATATGAAGTAGTTCACCAGTCACAAGATGCTTGCATGGTGTATAGATAAAGTTCGATGATTCACAATCACAACTACAGCCTCCAGGCGTGTATAAGTTCCAGTCAAACTCTTTGACAGCATTAGAGTAATCGAATATTTGGTGGCTATAGATTTAGCATACCGATATGAAATGCAAGGAGGTTCTGTGAACTTAAAATAGATTGGTACAGCACTACGAAATTAATAGTGTCTAGTCCTTTATCCAGTAGAGGAGTTTCAAGAAAAAGCAGTATGTATGTAGTATGACCTACAGACAAATATAATACATTGACTGCATATTGCTGAAAAGATCACAAGAACAAAAGTGATCCCTGTGATGATTTGTATCCCAGTCAGGCTTTTGTTGTTGTTATTGTTCATGTGTACAACTTGAGTGACATTACCACACGGCGCCTAGCACCGCCTTGATCGACATCAGATCTATATCTCAGAGCGATGATGTAATAGCCCTATCAAGTGATCTGTTGGATAATGAGGAACTAGGTGACCGCCAGATAGAAACAAACGGCCCAAACGAGGAAGCATACATGTATATAGAATGCAAGTGCGTATTCAGAGCAAATACCTGTGGCCCGACGTCAACCAAACGCTGCCTTCACCACGCTACGCTTTCACTTTATCTGTTTGAGCAGTATTAGATACAAATATTTCATAGCGATGATGTAATAGCCATATCAAGTCATCTGTTGGACAATGTTAAACTATGTGACCACCAGATAGAAAAACGGACCAAACGAGAAACTATTCATAGAATGCAAGCACTTCATTGTCCACCATGTTTGCAAGTCAGAATATTGAAGTCACAATGATTTGTACATATGACACGCCTTGGGGGCAAAACTTTCATCAGTAAAATCTCACTATATACAGACAAAGATGGATAAAAGCAATCATGCTACGTGATAGGATGAATATCTCTGTATGACTTTTTGTATTTCTAACTCCCACGTATATGCGAATATTCGTGTTGATCTCCTGACCTATCTCATCACTTACGGTAATGGATAATGCTGGCAGATCGCTCGTGATCGTCAGAGTTCAGTTCAGTGCAACAAACCAAAACTAACGAGAACTGCACAATTTTCAAACATGTTTCAAATATGTGGATATTTAAACTTAAATAGATTTCGAGACCTTATTCTCAAAAGTTTTCAGTTCCCAGATACCATTACACCATCAGAAGTCAATATGCTCTTCAAATAATCAACCCAAACAAAAGGTTCAGAAATATCTGACAAAGATATCGAACAATAAAGCTAACCCTGCTCTATCTCCATTTTCTGCTAATCGAAAGCAATAATGAGGTATATATAGTGCGGCTGGTTGCGGGATGTCTCTTTTAAGTTAAACCTGTATGATTCAAACGGAGTAATGTGCAATAAGCAGGCAATGTATTATGGACCATGTATATCCATGATGACCAACGCTTCTCTGTATCTATCGCTCTCAGTAATGGACTAAACTATACATTATCACAGCTTGAATTTCTCCGCCAACGCACAGGCGAATATGAATAAAAAATGTTGTTGACTCAAATTTGAATGGCTCTCCCGAACGAATGTACGACTGTCTTTACGTCACATAACATATTTATTGAACAGTGAACGAGTTCCACTGTCCGTAGATAAGCCCATCGAGAGCAGATGCGAAAACATTGTTGGTGAGCTGAATAACTAATCTGAATAACAGTTGAGTAGACTATCACATTGTGTGATGAGACTCTGTCAAGACGAACGCCGTAGCCCATTGCCCACGCCCCACATTGGTTGAATCAAAATATGGTATTGCTGTATCGTGCGCACGAGTTGCTATCTCGGGTGCAAGTGTAATTATACGCTACATCGTGCGCAGGACTTGGCTTCCATCTCGTGCGCATGGCATTGAATCGCGGATTCATGCTGAGTTCACATAAGGCCTCGGTTTGGCTACACTGATCTTCTTCTCTGTCTCGTGCGCATCTGCTCTCAACCTGAAAAAGAATTAGGATATGACACTCCGTGATAACCTATCACATTGAGGTGAGTTTGTGTCAATTTACATATATTTTCGCCTTTTACACATTAAAGTGCCTAAATGAATTCATTTCTTAATCCTATACCTATTTCCTAATTTATTTTATTGGAAAAAATGAAACAATCGGAAAATCTGACGGACAAACCGATATCCATCTTTTCTTAACCCTGTACTACCTGGGCAATTTGGATTCCAACATTATACCCCCCTCCCCCTCCACTCTTAGTGATTTCTTTACCTTGCGACTAGGGGTTTAAACGAGCCACACTTTATATGCTTGGATCACTCTTATATTGATACAAAATCCAAGATGGCAGCACTGATGACCTTAAAATGACGCCATTTTCACAGAAGGCATTTTTGGTCGATCTTTCGGTCCATTTATTTATTTATGCAATTTTCTCTGCAAAATGTGCAGGATAAATTAGACAATAATCATCTGAAATAAAATAGTTTTGCCCATTCTACCCACAGAAAAGCAAAACTGATGAACAGAAAAGACGAGAACATCACTTTTCTGGTGCCCTCACACGGCCGCCATTTTGAATTTGCGCATTATCCTCTTCTCTTCGCTCTTTATACAAATGGCACAAAATCCCCCTAATATGTAAAGCCACAAAGTCATAATACAAGGTGCAATTTCAGCTCTCTATTTATCTCCGTTTCATGCAGACAAAAGTCATATTTGTATATCAAGTTGTTCAGATAGGTACCAGTGTTGGGCATATTGAACTTCCATATTTATAGGCATAGTCATAGATTGAATAGATATAAGAGGTATAAGTATTGTCGTAGAGAGAAAAACATTTGATGGATGTGCGAAATTACCCTCAAGACGGACGAGGAGGGGGGGGCTCAGTATCACCAACCGTTTTCGTTCTTGTTCCACGTTCGATCGCGAGATGCTAACTTTTTGTTTGACGCGCAAAGCACGATGACAAACGTTATACGTTTGAGAAATATATTAAGTTGCAATTGGTTAAAGGTACCGGCTACAGAATCGCCATCACCTACAATCATTTACATTGATTCTTTGAATGGTTTATCTTTCAACTGAGGAATAATTCACAAATAAAGCATAATCAGAAAATGCATCTTTGTCCTCGATGACAGCAAAAGAAAAACGCTCAGTGTAAAGAAATTGCGACTTTTTCGCATATATTGTAATATAGCATGCTTCGCAATTTGTTCGACAGAAGAAACCTCAGGCTCTCGGAACGCAGTTTTGCAACATCAGATGACATCCAGAATACGATGCTTGTCAGATATTGGATAACCGCCGGTCCATCAATCAGTCTGTCGACGACGAATGAACCCGAAACCGATATGTATATCAAGTTGAATCTATACGATCCAACGAGAGAGAAACACCCGGTATCTATTAAATTCCGTATGTAGGTGGCACATCCCAAGTTACAGTAGTCTGACTATATCACAGGGTACATGCGTCACCAATATGTATCAAATCTCATTCGAAAATCAGTAAATTGTCGATCCGATCAAATATATTATTTGGCCATATTTTACAGATAAAATATCTGGCACCTGGTTGACAGTCATTTTACTTGTATTATCATTGTACCTGTAATTTAATTTTACTTGTAATTGTTATAGCAGTTTAATATACTCTCTCGCATCTGTATTATATCTTGTTATTCTGGACACGAAAATTCTTCATGGGCTACGACTGGCTACTGAATGCCGGATCTAACGCTAGAATTTAAGCTATCAAAATAAACCCTAGCCTATGTTTCACTGATACACTCAAAGGTGATCCAGAAGATGCTGTACAATTTCCCAAGATGACTGATATTTGCACACCACATCCCAGAACTAAGCAATAATCAGACGATCTAGAATATAACGGAGAAACTGAATGGAGAAGTATGTGTTGTCACCAGCTGATCTAAACAAAATTGGATGGTAATGAAGCATGAAAATAGCTAATCCATGTTGATAACTAGTCAATAAAAGCATAGCAGATTGTCAAGACACCAGTTAAATGTCCAATGCAATGGCGAAATACTTAATGTTGATTCCGAGTCGCAGTCGATAAACGCCTTTCCTGGAACGATAACATTACTAGTGTTGTTGGTGTGACCTCACTAGTGTTGTTGGTGTGACCTCACTAGTGTTGTTGGTGTGACCTCACTAGTGTTGTTGGTGTGACCTCACTAGTGTTGTTGGTGTGACCTCACTAGTGTTGTTGGTGTGACCTCTTCAAACAATTAAGATATTAGGTGGCATCTAAATTATTATAGTACAATTTCGGGAAATTCTTCACAAGTTAAAAAAATCATTCTCCAAAAGATGGCATTAAGAGTAATAATGGGCGTAGATCTGTTTCACTGTCCCAATCTTGCAAGATAAAGTACATGAAAAGGTTAATTATGTCTCCCCCAACTATGTTGGGGGGAGACATCTAGTGTTTGTGCTGTCTGTCTGTCTGTCTGTCTGGATGGATGGATGGATGTCTGTCTGCCTGGATGGATGTCTGTCCGTCCCCTTGCCTTGTCTGCAAGATATCTTGAGAACTACTGGATGAAATTTCACGAAACTTGGATGGAAGCTTCATTGGGATAGCCCCCTCATTTGATTAGGTTTTGGTGTATGTGCGTGCATTCATCCGTGTCCGGTGTCCGTCCGTCCGTCCATCTACTTGTACATGTATATACAGGCCTTGTCTGCAAGATATCTTGAGAACTACTGGACGGAATTTCACCCCACTTGGATGGAAGCTTTAGTGGGATAGCCCCCTCATTTGATTAGATTTTGGTGTGTGTGCGTGCATTCATCCATGTCCGGTGTCCGTCCGTCCGTCCATCTACTTGTACATGTATATACAGGGCTTGTCTGCAAGATACCTGGAGAACTACTGGACAGAATTTTACCAAACTTGGATGGAAGCTTCATTGGGATAGCCCCCTCATTTGATTAGGTTTTGGTGTATGTGGGTGCATTCATCCGTGTCCGGTGTCCGTCCGTCCGTCCATCTACTTGTACATGTATATACAGGGCTTACCTGCAAGATATCTGGAGAACTACTAGATGAAATTTCACCAAACTTGGATGAAAGCTTCATTGGGATAGCCCCCTCATTTGACTAGGTTTTGGTTTGTGTGCATGCGTTCATCCGTGTCCGGTGTCTGTCCGTCCGTCCATCTACTTGTACATGTATATACAGGCCTTGTCTGCATGATATCTTGAGAGCTACTGGACGGAATTTCACCACACTTGGATGGAAGCTTCAGTGGGATAGCCCCCCTCATTTGATTATGTTTTGGTGTGTGTGCGTGCATTCGCCCATGTCCGGTGTCTGTCCGTCCGTCCATCTACTTGTACATGTATATACAGGGCTTGTCTGCAAGATATCTGGAGAACTACTGGACAGAATTTCACCAAACTTGGATGAAAGCTTCATTGGGATAGCTCCCTCATTTGATTAGGTTTTGGTGTATGTGCGTGCATTCATCCGTGTCCGGTGTCCATCTACTTGTACATGTATGTACAGGCCTTGTCTGCAAGATATCTTGAGAACTACTGGACGGAATCTCACTCCACTTGGATGGAAGCTACAGTGGGATAGCCCCCTCATTTGATTAGGTTTTGGTGTGTGTGTGTGCATTCATCCATGTCCGGTGTCCGTCCATCTACTTGTACATGTATATACAGGGCTTGTCTGCAAGATATCTGGAGAACTACTGGACAGAATTTCACCAAACTTGGATGGAAGCTTCATTAGGATAGCCCCCTCATTTGACTAGGTTTTGGTGTGTGTGCATGCTTTCGTCCGGTGTCCGTCCGTCCGTCCATCTGCTTGTACATGTATATACAGGCTTTGTCTGCAAGATATCTTGAGAACTATTGGATGGAATTTCACCAAACTTGGATGGAAGCTTCATTGGGATAGCCCCCGCATTTGATCAGGTTTTAGTGTATGTGTGCATGTATTCATCCGTGTCCGGTGTCCGTCCAACCGTTCATCTACTTGTACATGTATATACAATGAAAATCGCTTCTTTGCAATTAATATTTTTAGATACGCAGCTTTGTTTAAGATACTTATTGTTACATTCATTTTATAGCACTTTCCCTTAAATTATGTGCCCATTCAAGGCAAGGTGGGAGGTTGGGGGGAGACGTATGTTTTTGCTCAAAAAACAACCAGCATAGGCTTCATGCCGGAGCGGCAACTCAAGGGTCAAAGCGGAACCTCTAGTTTGCTTCTGGTATTATTTCGATAAAAAGACAATACTTGACTACATGTATTTAGGTTTTGCTCAAAAAACGTGAAGTTCAGATGTATGCTGATGATCACATGCGTGACAAATACCAATCGTTTCTATGATTCCCAGACATCGATATATAAAAAAGCCTATAGGCTCTAGTTTTTTTTTGGAAAACTGTTCCCATTCACCCCACTCTTCCGTCAATTTTTCTGAAAGAAGAAAGTCTAAACTCAGTAATCCCATGAATCACAGCTGCAGCACCATCATTCTGAGGTCCTGGGAGAGAATCAGCCAGTTGTGTCCAACAGGTGCTCTGGTGGAACCAAAGTTTGGACCACAACCCCAATTTCTGTCGTGGAGATGACTTCGGAATTTTTTTCTCCCAAATATAATGTATAAGTCACTTTTACATAGTTTAAAAGTAAAAAAAAAAAAACTTACATGACAATACGCACATACATACAGAAGAAAAATACAGAACAGGGAAACAAAACCGACTACTTCTTGTCAAACTCAGTTACATGTAGCATTTCAGGCATTCTCTAGGAATAGAAACTTATCTTACTTTTTATCAAATTGATACAAAGATTTATTATTTAATGCAATTTGTTTTTCTATTCGACATGTTTGGCGGAATATTGAAAACACTGCAGTAATATCTGGCACTTGATTTGTAAAACTGCATCTATAGATATAATGTTTAGCGGACAGAATGAATTGATTAATGATAATAGGCGCATCTAATATGCCAAATATAATATTCTTTGTAGATAGCACAAATTGATAATCAAAGGATGTTAACCAATCAGAGACTGCTCTCCAGAATTTAGTACAATATGAACATTCCACTAACAAGTGTACAATACTTTGTTTCTGTAGAACAAAAGTTACATTTGTCATTATCAACCAGTTTAATTTTAAATAAAAAAGATTTCATTGCCAAAATTCGGTGTACAAGCATGACAAGTTTGAATTGAAAAGTTCTGAGTTTTGTTTCTATTGTTGTTTTAAAGGGGAGAATGTATATTTTTTTCCACATGTCTTGATCAATATGTTCCATAAACATATAATTCCACCTTTCTTCCCACACGTGTTTTTGATTTTCTTCTACTGGTTTTCTGAAAGTATTGTATAACTTTTTACATCCTTTTGGTGGGACAAGGAGATTAGATATTATTCCTGGGAAAATTGGTCCAATTTTTTCAACATTTAATTTTACCGTTCTCATCAACTCCGATTTCCAACTAAGGGGTATTGATGCTACTAAGCCACGAAAGTCTAAGAAAGTGCCACAAATTCTATACTTTTCTCGGAGTTGATCAAAACTGTAAAATGATCCATTTGTATCTAATATATCCCTCAAGTATCGAATACCCTTGTCGTCCCAGTGTTCAATTTATCTAAACTGGATCTTTCCATTAAACCACATTGTTGAGAATAGAATATTTTTGTATACTCAACCCAGGACTGCATTACATCATTCCAAAACGGGGTTTTATTTCCTTTATAACTTTACTATAATATTCAGTTCCAAAATTGATAAAATCATCACCTTTGAAATAGTTTTCTGGAAAAATTCTCCAATTTGCTTTTTGTGTTAGGTAACGTCTAATACACGTCAATTTCAAACTTTTCATGGAAGTAAATATATCAGTCATTTGTAATCCTCCCATTTCGTATTTCCCACACATAGTTGTTCGTTTGACTTTGTCATTACTATTTTTCCATATAAACCTAAACATTAACCTTTCTATTTCTTTAATCAGTCTATTGTCAGGATTTGGCAGTGTCATAAGTAAATGATTAATTTTTGGCAGGATCATGGTTTTAATTAGAGAAATTTTTCCAAGATATGTCACGTCTCCATTTCCAAATACCTAGAAGTTTTTTCTTTTCCGAAATCTTTGTGGGATAATTTAATTCAGTCATTTTTGTTAGGTCCAAAGAAAAATGTATACCCAACACAGTGAAGTCCTTAACCCACTCAAAATTATCTTCACCATCTTTATCTCTGTCGTTACCCAACCATATGGCTTTGGTTTTTTCTAAGTTTGTCTTGAGACCAGATAACGCATGAAAAACCGAGAGGATCCGCAATACTTCGCGAATAGACTCTGGAACCATCCAAACAAAGTATTGTGTCATCAGCATACTGGGAGATTTTAAATTCTTTATTAAATATTTTAATTCCTTTGACTTTAGGGTTATTCCTAATCAAAAAACCTAACACTTCCGCACATAATAGGAATATATAAGGTGATAATGGGTCACCTTGTCGACACCCACGTTCTAATTTAAAAAAAATGACTTCGGAATTTGCTACACTCACGGTCAACCACACATTGTATCTTATCAAGTCAGTCATCACTTGGCAGCTTGAGGTTGATAGTACCATGATAAAAGAAAACAGACTTGTCAGTTACTTATGCCTTGGCAATAATATGTCGTGAACAACTTTTCAATTTTTTGTTCCTATTCACCTCTTGGTTCCTATTCACCCCATTTTACGGTACACGGTAACCAAAACCATTACGGTTAAAAAAGCTAAAATATAAGATGCAAATAAATGAACTATTGTATACAGTAGAAGTACAGGAAACTGAGAGGTCCTATAGCTACTTGCTATTAAGAATCACCTAGATGATGATAAACGACTTCATTGATTAGTTCTTCTCTGATAGGAAGTGTGTATATATATTGTTACAATACACGTCTCGGTGGTGGATGGACAGCCAGGTTGCTAGCCCGAGTAACAGTTCTCTCTTTCCCATCGTGCAAAGCACTGTGCATTCTCAACAGGAAAGCTTTATGATTTGATAGTGTAGGTTACTCACTTTGAAAAGCTAAAATGACTCGGCAATGTACCCTCGGGTTGTAGGGTCCGTATTTTATCTACACCATGCTATGAGAATAGAACCCGATGAGAGGTATTTGTACTCTTACATCAATGCTATAGCAGCATAACTCTTGGGTGAGTTCACATGTACAACTACAAAAATTCCATAGATGGTTGAAACAACTAACAAGAGCCCAAGGGGCTTCAATATATGCCCGTATATCTGGAATTACATTTCAAGGTTGTTTAATAACCTGGATTCCAATTGGTAGCTAGCAATCCAGAGAAAGGTCTACAATTTTGTGCTTCTGAGAATGTAACATATATCACATCTTACATTAAATGATAAACTAAAATGGGCTTAACTCTTGGTAACTAGTTGACCTTGAAGCAAGAGCCGAGAGCTCGCATATCCCACACTGAAATTGACAATAGTCAAACACAAGCAAATAGTAGTTGACCCACATTTTGGTATGTAACACATGTCCCTCTAATGTATCTACTGGCAGAAAAAAAGAGTTATTTTTGATGATTTCCTGATTTCGGGGTCACAGTGACCTTGACCTTTGACCTGACCTAAATTTTGGTACACGACACATCGTCTTCCCTCAATGTATCAATGGGACTAAAAAAATCCAGATTTTTATGAATTTCATGATTCTGGGGGTCACAGTGATCTTGACATTCGACCTTAACCTACATTTTGGTACGTGACACATCATGTCCCCCTAATGTATCTACTAACACACAAAAAAATAATTTTTCTTGATTCTGGGGTCACACTGACCTTGATTATTGACCTTGACCTAAATTTTCATACATGACAAACCGTCTCCCCGTAATTTTCCCAATGGACACAAAAAATCATGATTTTTAACAATTTCACGATTTCGGGGTCACAGTGACCTTGACCTACATTTTGGTATGTGACACATCGTGTCCCACTAATGTATCTACAGACACAAAAAAAAATGTTATTTTTAATAATTTCCTGATTTTGGGGTCACAGTGACCTTTGACCTATTTTTTGGTATGCGACACTTCATTTTCCCCTATTAAATCCACTCACAAAAAATTTGTATTTTTTAATGATTTCCTGATTTTTAGGTCACACTGACTTTTGACCTCGATTCTGGGGTCACAGTGACCTTGACTATTGACTTGGATCTAAGCTTTGGTACATGACAAAACGGCTCCCCTTAATTGCTCAATGAACTCAATGATTTTTAACAATTTCATGATTTTGGGGTCACAGTGACCTTGACCTTTGACCTTGACCTACATTTTGGTAGGGGACACATCGTGTCTCCCGAATGTATCTATTGACACCCCAAAAAATGTTATTTTTAATAATTTCCTGATTTCGGGGTCACAGTGACCTTTGACCTATTTTTTGGTATGCGACACTTCATTTTCCCCTATTAAATCCACTCACAAAAATATTGAAATTATTAATGATTTCCTGATTTTTCAGTCACACTGACCTTTGACCTCTGACCTCGACCTACATTTGGTATGCAACACATCGTTCCCCCCTAGGGCATCCACTCACCAAAAATTAGAACTGCAAATAGAAAACTGTCAATGATCAATGATTTCCTGATTTTAGGCAAGTGACCTTTGACCTCTGACCTCGACCTCAACTTTGGTAACCGACACATTGCCTCGACCTAGCGTATCCAATCACAAAAAATTGCAACTGTGGATAGAAAACGTTCACAGATAGACCGTACACGAACACTTCAGTGATTTCCTGTTTTTTAGGCCACTGACCTTTGACCTCTGACCTCGACCTACATTTGGTATGCAACACATCGTTCCCCCTAGGGCATCCACTGACCAAAAATTAGAACTGCAGATAGAAAACTGTCAATGATCAATGATTTCCTGATTTTAGGCAACAGTGACCTCTGACCTCGACCTCAACTTTTGGTACGCGACACATCGTCTCCACCTAGCGTATCCAGTCACAAAAAATTGCAACTGTGGATAGAAAACGTTCACAGATATAAACCGGACACGAACACTTCAGTGATTTCCTGTTTTTTAGGCCAGTGACCTTTGACCTCTGATCTCAACCTTTATTTTGGTACGTGACACATCATCTCTCCGTAGGGTATCCACTCACAAAAATTGGAACTGTAGATAGGAAACTGTCCCAGATATAGACCGGACATGAGAACCGGACAGACGGACGGAAACCGCCATCACATAATACATCCGCCTTTTGGCGGGCGTATAAAAATTGGCTAAATTTTGCCTTCAATATTGTCTTTTTATGACTGAAACAACATTTATTTGATCATTTATTATTTCTCCAGGTTGTACCCTGGATTACTGCTACTGCTTCTCAAACCAGTAGATAGGTAACAGCTGCTATTTTGTATTGAAGAAAATTGTTATTCACTCTACTTAAAAGACAAGAGTTTGTAACTCTCATGTGTAAATTGGCTATATTTAACTCTCCTGTGTAAATTGGCTATATTTAACTCTCATGTGTAAATTGGCTATATTTAACTCTCATGTGTAAATTGGCTATATTTAACTCCCTTCAATTCATTGTACCAATAAAGCAATACGGATAGCTCACAAGGGCTTGACACACTAGAGTAGAAACATTGAATTGTTAGTAAGTATTGTAAAAGACAAGTCCGTCATGTAGGACAACTTAAAAAAAATAAAATAAACAAATTAAAATATATATACTGGTATATATATATAGTTTGTAGGATTATATTCCACAGTATTCATCCTTTTATTCTTAGTACATTGATCACAGTGTAAGAGGATATATTGGGTATTTTCTGTGAGTGTGAAAGAGTTACAGGTCTATATAATATGTATATAAAGATATAGTTATGCAACAATATGCAAAGTTAATTAATCAGGATTTGGCATGCGTCTGTTTTTGCTCTTCCTAAATGGAGAAGGGCAGATTCTTGTCGAATATCGCGAGACTTTGAATGGCTTGAATTATAGTACGAGCGAAGGGAGACTTTATTGTTATACCTTACTTCAGTTTACTCATAAAATTTATAATTTCATTGCATGCACTTATAAAATTCTCAATTCTATTTCGTAAAATGGTATTAATTTTTTGTTGCAATTATATATTTTTTTACTAAACCCATGACTCGTACATTTCATTGTGGTTTCCTCGGAAATTAAAAGCTTTGTTGATTCTACAACTGCTGTGGTCATTATTTATTGCCACATCTGGGTGGAGGTATGTTTACATGTACAATTATATTCTCCTATTTTGTTGCAGGTGCTATTTCACAGCTGTAAGTTGGACAAAGCTATTATTAGCATTCTGAAGAGGGAATGTTCCCTGCCGAAGTGTGAGTACATAATAATAATAATACACTTTATTTAAGAAAACCTCGATAGTTCCGATAGGCCAAAGGCCTCTTTTCATCGGCGTCGAGGGCAGCAACAATAGAAACAATATTATATACAACATGAAATAACAGTCATATTAGAACTGGAGATTGAAATAATAATAATAATAATAAAAAATAAATTAAATTAAATTAAAAAAAAACCCCCAGAAAAACAAGGACTAGGCTGGGTTTTCTAAACTGATCAAAGATAAACATGAATAACAGTCATATTAGAATTGACGATTAAAAAATAATACAACTCGCATATCTCTCAGCTCTGTGTAATAGTTCTATCAACATCTGTATTTCTTCTAATTATTGAGACGGCAAATCTTAAGGCATCTGCCAATCTGCAAAAAGAGAAATTCTGCAAACATTCTACAAATTTCACTAGCTATATTTGCACTTCTTGGGATAGATAACACATCCGTGCCACAGTATTTAGACTGGGATAGATAACACATCCGTGCCACAGTATTTAGGCTAGGATAGATAACACATCCGTGCCACAGTATTTAGGCTGGGATAGATAACACATCTGTGCCACAGTATTTAGGCTGGGATAGATAACACATCCGTGCCACAGTATTTAGGCTGGGATAGATAACACATCCGTGCCACAGTATTTAGGCTGGGATAGATAACACATCCGTGCCACAGTATTTAGGCTGGGATAGATAACACATCCGTGCCACAGTATTTAGGCTGGGATAGATAACACATCCGTGCCACAGTATTTAGGCTCGGATAGATAACACATCCGTGCCACAGTATTTAGGCTGGGATAGATAACACATCCGTGCCACAGTATTTAGGCTGGGATAGATAACACATCCGTGCCACAGTATTTAGGCTGGGATAGATAACACATCCGTGCCACAGTATTTAGGCTGGGATAGATAACACATCCATGCCACAGTATTTAGGCTGGGATAGATAACACATCCGTGCCACAGTATTTAGGCTCGGATAGATAACACATCCGTGCCACAGTATTTAGGCTCGGATAGATAACACATCCGTGCCACAGTATTTAGGCTGGGATAGATAACACATCCATGCCACAGTATTTAGGCTGGGATAGATAACACATCCATGCCACAGTATTTAGGCTGGGATAGATAACACATCCGTGCCACAGTATTTAGGCTAGGATAGATAACACATCCGTGCCACAGTATTTAGGCTGGGATAGATAACACATCCGTGCCACAGTATTTAGGCTGGGATAGATAACACATCCGTGCCACAGTATTTAGGCTGGGATAGATAACACATCCGTGCCACAGTATTTAGGCTGGGATAGATAACACATCCGTGCCACAGTATTTAGGCTGGGATAGATAACACATCCGTGCCACAGTATTTAGGCTGGGATAGATAACACATCCGTGCCACAGTATTTAGGCTGGGATAGATAACACATCCGTGCCACAGTATTTAGGCTGGGATAGATAACACATCCGTGCCACAGTATTTTAAGGCTGGGATAAATAAGCACATCCGGTACCACAGTATTTAGGCTGGGATAGATAACACATCCGTGCCACAGTATATAGGCTGGGATAGATAACACACATCCGTGCCACAGTATTTAGGCTGGGATAGATAACACATCCGTGCCACAGTATTTAGGCTGGGATAGATAACACATCCGTGCCACAGTATTTAGGCTGGGATAGATAACACATCCGTGCCACAGTATTTAGGCTGGGATAGATAACACATCCGTGCCACAGTATTTAGGCTGGGATAGATAACACATCCGTGCCACAGTATTTAGGCTGGGATAGATAACACATCCGTGCCACAGTATTTAGGCTCGGATAGATAACACATCCGTGCCACAGTATTTAGGCTGGGATAGATAACACATCCGTGCCACAGTATTTAGGCTGGGATAGATAACACATCCGTGCCACAGTATTTAGGCTGGGATAGATAACACATCCGTGCCACAGTATTTAGGCTGGGATAGATAACACATCCGTGCCACAGTATTTAGGCTGGGATAGATAACACATCCGTGCCACAGTATTTAGGCTGGGATAGATAACACATCCGTGCCACAGTATTTAGGCTGGGATAGATAACACATCCGTGCCACAGTATTTAGGCTGGGATAGATAACACATCCGTGCCACAGTATTTAGGCTGGGATAGATAACACATAGGCAATTTAGGCTGGATAGATAACACATCCGTGCCACAGTATTTAGGCTGGGATAGATAACACATCCATGCCACAGTATTTAGGCTGGGATAGATAACACATCCGTGCCACAGTATTTAGGCTGGGATAGATAACACATCCGTGCCACAGTATTTAGGCTGGGATAGATAACACATCCGTGCCACAGTATTTAGGCTGGGATAGATAACACATCCGTGCCACAGTATTTAGGCTGGGATAGATAACACATCCGTGCCACAGTATTTAGGCTGGGATAGATAACACATCCGTGCCACAGTATTTAGGCTCGGATAGATAACACATCCGTGCCACAGTATTTAGGCTGGGATAGATAACACATCCGTGCCACAGTATTTAGGCTGGGATAGATAACACATCCGTGCCACAGTATTTAGGCTGGGATAGATAACACATCCGTGCCACAGTATTTAGGCTGGGATAGATAACACATCCGTGCCACAGTATTTAGGCTCAGTTGGAATAAAGATGGTTATTCTCTGCTTCTAATACTAAAAATGCTGTTTGAAAAATTAGAATAAATAGGGTACATGTACGCTGGATATAGTATTCAGAAGGATTACTGGATATAGTATTCAGAAGGATTACTGGATATAGTATTCACAAGGATTACTGACTCAATATTAAGCTGAAGATGTTACTCTCACTGTTTTTTTGGGTTTTTTTTCGCAAAACCCCAGAAAGGATCTTGTTTAGTGTGATAATGACTAAATTGTATTGTTGTCAACAAGTTGAGGAATATATAAAGCAGAGTTTGGATAAATTAGACATGTATCCAATACCATTTGAATCGCGAAGCACTACAGAACAACTGTCTGTTTTGTCCATCAATTGTACAACACATTAGAGCTGGAAATCTGAAACAACTTTCATAAAATTAAGCCATTAAGCCATAAGGGGTCTCATTGGTCAAGAGCGTCACCTGAGGTAAAGGGGCTATCAGGTTCCCTTGCTGTCCATGGACAATGCTATTGTGGAGGTCAGGCGGTTAATTTTGTTTTCTATAGAATTTTCTACAGATGATATTCCGTATATTTCAGATGCTGAGAAAGGATGTCACTATTTCCACATACAGGACGAGTTGAGAAAAACCAAACAGTACTCGCGGATAGATAAGGCTGGCTTAATAGCCTGTCTACACAGACTGGAGGCTCAAAGTGATGTCCTCAGTACAACGAGTAAACATTATATGGTCTGTAGTTGACAAGCTGTTACCATGGTAATCTTGTACCCTGTTACTGGCATGAGAACATAGTGATATGGATTGTGAACTATTGTGTGACAGGGTTTCCTCTGCAGCACGTGAACAGTGTAAAAGTTGTGGGGTAATAGAGTCGTATCGATACTGCTAGACAGACTACAACCTTGGGAGAGCTTTTGGAATACATGTACCAAATCTGCGGATTACAACAAGAAACACAATAAGGCAGCAGTCCAAATATCATGAATTATTTGATGAGAATGCCCCAGATTTTCAATGTAGCATGCCACATGAAAAGTACTTCCTGGTTCAAGTTGCGAAAGGTAGTGATATCATTCTATAATCCAGTATAAACCGGTATGGCTGAGTGCTGCCAGCAAATAAAACTTGTTACTTGTACACAAAGTGGACAACCAGAGAATATGTAGGAAATGGTGGTCGCTGTTCACATGGATACTGGAAAACTGAACAAGGATAAGGCCGCTGATTGGGGTCCGTCCGACTTTGTTTCCGGACAATAACTTCTGAAAAACTGAATGGATTCTTTTCAAATTTAGTTTGTGGGTACCCCGCCTCAAGATCTCGCTTGGGATGGTTTTTCGCACCAATCCACCTATAGGTGGCGCCACCTGGGAGCAAAGTTAAAATTTCGTTTCCGGACAATAACTTTTGTGTGGGTACCTCGCCTCAAGATCTCGCTTGGGATTGTTTTTCGCACCGATCCACCTATAGGTGGCGCCACCTGGGGGCAAAGTAAAAATTTCGTTTCCGGACAATAACTTGCAAAAAACTCAACGGATTCTTTTCAAATTTGGTGTGTGTGTAAATTTCGTTTCCGGACAATAACTTTTGAAAAACTGAACGGATTCTTTTCAGATTTGGTGTGTGGGTACCTCGCCTCAAGATCTCGCTTGGGATCATTTTTCGCACCGATCCACCTGTAGGTGGCGCCACCTAGGGGCAAAGTTAAAATTTTGTTTCGGACAATAACTTTAGAAAAACTGAACGGATTCTTTTCAAAATTGGTGGTTGGGATTGTTTTTCGTGCCGATCCGCTTATATGTGGCGCCACCTGGGGGCAAAGTTAAAATTTTGTTTCCGGACAATAACTTTGGTGTACGGGTACCTAGCCTCAAGATCTCGCTTGGGATTGTTTTTTGCACCGATTCGCCTTTAGGTGGCACCACTTGGGGGCCAAAGTTAAAGTTTCAATTCCAGACAATAACTTTAGAAAAAATGAATGGTTTCTTCTCAAATTTGGTATGTGGGTACCTCACCTCAAGATCTCGCTTGGGATTGTTTTTCACGCCAATCTGCCTATAGATGGTGCCAACTGGGGGCCAAGTTAAAATTTTGCATCTGTCAGACTTAGTTTCCGGACAATAACTCCTGAAAAACTGAATGGATTCTTTTTAAATTTTGTATGAGGGTACTTCGCCTCAAGATTTTGCTTGGGGTTGATTTTCACACTGAGCTGCCTATAGGTGTCGCCACCTGCGGGCCAAGTAGAAATTTTGTTTTCATACAATATCTAATAAAATCCTGGCCGGATTAGGACAAATTCGGTAATTGTTGGTACCTGGATCTCACTTGGGATTGCTCTGCATGCTGGGTAATGAATGTTACGGTTCCAAGTCAAATCAATTGTTTCAACGTCGGGGGACTTGAACCCTTCGGGTTTTCATTAATGGTTCATTTCCCGTAACCAGCCCTCATCTATATTTTGAGTGCAAATAATTAAAATCCATGAGGGATTTACATTTTCATGAGTAAACTTGCTCATTTTCTTCATATTTGTATACAATTGGTTTGCAAATTAATAATTATCGCACTCAGCATATATATTTTTACAAGCAAAGTTACGAGAAACAAACAATTAATTAACAGTGGCCTAACTTGTCGTGTGTACCAGGCTTCATTGTGCGACACAGTGAGGACATTGTGATATGGATTGTGATTTATTGTGGGATGGGGAAGACAGCGATATGGATTATGACTTCTTGTGCGACAGGGTGAGAACTGATACAGATTGTGACTTATTGTGTGACAGGGTGAGGACATAGTGATACAGATTGTGACTTATTGTGTGACAGGGTGAGGACATAGTGATACAGATTGTGACTTATTGTGTGACAGGGTGAGGACAGTGATACAGATTGTGACTTATTGTGTGACAGGGTGAGGACATAGTGATACAGATTGTGACTTATTGTGTGACAGGGTGAGGACACAGTGATACAGATTGTGACTAATTGTGTGACAGGGTGAGGACATAGTGATATAGATTGTGACTAATTGTGTGACAGGGTGAGGACATAGTGATACAGATTGTGACTTATTGTGTGACAGGGTGAGGACATAGTGATATAGATTGGGTGAGGGCATAGTGATACAGATTGTGACTAATTGTGTGACAGGGTGAGGACATAGTGATATAGATTGTGACTAATTGTGTGACAGGGTGAGGACATAGTGATACAGATTGTGACTTATTGTGTGACAGGGTGAGGACATAGTGATATAGATTGGCTTATTGTGTGACAGGTTGGCTTATTGTGTGACAGGGTGAGGACAGTGATGCAGATTGTGTGACAGGGTGAGGACATAGTGATACAGATTGTGACTTATTGTGTGACAGGGTGAGGACATAGTGATACAGATTGTGTGACATAGTGATACAGATTGTGACTTGTTGTGTGACAGGGTGAGGACAGTGATACAGATTGTGTGACATAGTGATACAGATTGTGACTAATTGTATGACAGGGTGAGGACATAGTGATACAGATTGGCTTATTGTGTGACAGGGTGAGGACATAGTGATACAGATTGTGTGACAGGGTGAGGACAGTGATACAGATTGTGACTTATTGTGCGACAGGGTGAGGACATAGTGATACAGATTGTGTGACAGGGTGAGGACATAGTGATATAGATTGTGACTTATTGTGTGACAGGGTGAGGACATAGTGATACAGATTGTGACTTATTGTGCGACAGGGTGAGGACAGTGATACAGATTGTGTGACAGGGTGAGGACAGTGATACAGCTTGTGACTTATTGTGTGACAGGGTGAGGACAGTGATACAGCTTGTGACTTATTGTGTGACAGGGTGAGGACATAGTGATACAGATTGTGTGACAGGGTGAGGACAGTGATACAGATTGACTTGTGTGACAGGGTGAGGACATAGTGATACAGATTGGCTTATTGTGTGACAGGGTGAGGACATAGTGATATAGATTGTGACTTATTGTGTGACAGGGTGAGGAGATAGTGATACAGATTGTGACTTATTGTGTGACAGGGTGAGGACATAGTGATACAGATTGTGTGACAGGGTGAGGACATAGTGATACAGATTGCGTGACAGGGTGAGGACATAGTGATACAGATTGCGTGACAGGGTGAGGACATAGTGATACAGATTGCGTGACAGGGTGAGGACATAGTGATACAGATTGTGCGACAGGGTGAGGACATAGTGATACAGATTGTGACAGGGTGAGGACTGATACAGAGTGTGACTTATTATAATAATAATAACTTTATTTAATCTGGGTTGCTTGATTAGCATGAAGGCTAGTCTCCCTCAAGGCCCAGAGTGTGGTTTAGTAAAATAGATAAGAATATACATAAATATAACAGCATGTTAAAAACTTTCACAGACTGGCATGACTAGATCTAGAGTTTAAGAAATCGAAAACTTTCGTCATTATAATTTGAATTCTGGCAGATTCAGAAAAGTAAAAATTTAAATTTCTATAAAAAAAAATAATTACATCCAATCGTAAATTTAAGTATGGGATATGAAATATACACGAAGTTAAAGAGGTAATGTAATGACTATCCAAAATTTACAATGAATGTAGTACGTTAGATTTCAATAACTGATTTTTAAAACTAGCATTTGGGATGGGGCAAGACGAGGTCTCCTCGTACTCCTGCTCTGGTTCGACTGGGAATGTGCTTAAAAGACTCGGACCAGTAATCAGGGGCCAAATTATTGCATATTTTATACATAATGGTAGACTTGTGTAAATTGATCCTTTGTCAAAGTGGAATCCATTTCAGTTCCGAAAAAAGGTCGACTGGGATTTCTAGGCGGAACCTTTAGCATTATCCTGGCTGCCCGTTTTTGGAGTTTGAATAACCTATTAATCATCCAGTATCTGCATTACCCCAAACAGTGTCGCAGTAATCGAAATTCGGCAGGATTAAAGAGTTGAACAACATCTTAAGCGTGGGTAAAGTAGGTAAAGCTTTCGAGAAATTTTGCTACAAAATGCGTTTATATGGGGTTGAAAGCTGAGGTGCTAATCAAATGTGACTCCTAGTACCTTTGTCTCTGTTACCCTCTCTATCGGCACGCCTTCAACGTGGATGGAAATGGTGGAGAGATCTAATAACCGTTGTCCTGTGCGTAAGACAAGGAATACAGTTTTCAGCACATTTAGAATGAGTTTGTTTCTTTTCATCCACAGCGTGAGGTTGTCCAGATCAGACTGGATTTTAGCCAGTGCATTATGTAGGCATTTATCAGATGAATATATAGTTGTCGTCAGCCAACATATTCACAGTAAAGTGCTCCACAAACTGCGGTAAATCGTTAACAAATACCAGAAACATTAGAGGACCTAAAATAGACCCTTGGGGTATCCCTACATTGACGATCTCTGACTCAGATACACATGTTTTTATGGAGACACACTATGTCTGTCTATCAGGTAGGACTCGAACCATTTGTATAATTTGCTTCTAATTCCTGAGGCAGTCAACTTTTGTAATAGAATGCCATGGTCCACAGTGTCAAGGCTTTCTTTAAGTCTTTCAAGACCGTAATACAGACCTTCCCTTCATTGAGGTAGCTGAAAAAACTAGAGGTTCCGCTTTGACCCTTGAGTTGCCGCTCCGGCATGAAGCCTATGCTGGTTGTTTTTTTAACAAAAACATACGTCTCCCCCATCCTCCCACCCTGCCTTGAATGGGCACATTATTTAAGGGAAAGTGCTATAAAATGAATGCAATAAGTATCTTAAACAAAGCTGCGTATCTAAAAATATTAATTACAAAGAAGCGATACAAGTAGATGAACGGATGGACAGACACCGGACACGGATGCATGCATGCACACATACACCAACACCTGATCAAATGCGGGGGCTATGCCATTGAAGCTTCCATCCAAGTTTGGTGAAATTCCATCCAGTAGTTCTCCAGATATCTTGCAGACAAGCCCTGTATATACATGTACAAGTAGATGGACGGACACTGGACATGGATGAATGCACGCACACACACCAAAACCTAATCAAGTGAGGGGGCTATCCCACTGAAGCTTCCATCCAAGTGGGGTGAAATTCCGTCCAGTAGTTCTCAAGATATCTTGCAGACAAGGCCTGTATATACATGTACAAGTAGATGGACGGACACGGACGGACACCGGACATGGATGAATGCACGCACATACACCAAAACCTAATAAAATGAGGGGGCTATCCCAGTGAAGCTTCTATCCAAGTTTGGTGAAATTCCATCCAGTAGTTCTCTAGATATCTTGCAGACAAGCCCTGTATATACATGTACAAGTAGATGGACGGACGGACGGACACCGGACATGGATGAATGCAGACACACAAACCAAAACCTAATCAAATGAGGGGGCTATCCCACTGAAGCTTCCATCCAAGTGGGGTGAAATTCTGTCCAGTAGTTCTCAAGATATCTTGCAGACAAGGCCTGTATATACATGTACAAGTAGATGGACGGACGGACAGACACCGGACACGGATGAATGCACGCACATACACCAAAACCTAATCAAATGAGGGGGCTATCCCAATGAAGCTTCCATCCAAGTTTGGTGAAATTCCATCCAGTAGTTCTCCAGATATCTTGCAGACAAGCCCTGTATATACATGTGCAAGTAGATGGACGGACGGACACCGGACACGGATGAATGCACGCACATACACCAAAACCTAATCAAATGAGGGGGCTATCCCAATGAAGCTTCCATACAAGTTTGGTGAAATTCCATCCAGTAGTTCTCCAGATATCTTGCAGACAAGCCCTGTATATACATGTACACGTAGATGGACGGACGGACGGACACCGGACACGGATGAATGCACGCACATACACCAAAACCTAATCAAATGAGGGGGCTATCCCAATGAAGCTTCCATCCAAGTTTGGTGAAATTCCATCCAGTAGTTCTCAAGATATCTTGCAGACAAGGCAAGGGGACGGACAGACATCCATCCAGACAGACAGACATCCAGACAGACAGACGGACGGACAGACAGACAGACAGCACAAACACTAGATGTCTCCCCCCAACATAGTTGGGGGAGACATAATCATCATAAAGTTTAATCAATGCTGTAGTCGTGGAATGTCCTTGGCGAAAACCAGACTGACACGATGAGAACCACTTCCTCTCTTCTAGAATACACTATTATGGACAAAGCGTTCAATTATTTTGCTTACCAACGGAAGCACCGAGATAGGACGATAATTATTTAGGTTGGATTTTTCACCGGACTCGAACAGTGGAAAAACTCGGGCTGTTTTCCAGTCATTTGGGACTATACCGGTATGTAATGAAACTTTTAAAACCTAGCTATGTCAATGAGGGTAAAATGACAGGACTCCGACACTTATACCATCAAGCCCGGTGGCTTTGGAATCCGACATGGATTTTATTTCGTTTTCCACGAATTCTTGACTGATAGACGGTAAGACAACAGAATCTGGACATCGCGCAAACTCTATATGGTGAGGACATAGTGATACAGATTGTGACTTATTGTCCGACCTAGGGTGAGGACAGTGATACAAATTGTGACAGGGTGAGGACATAGTGATAACAGATTGTGACTTAGTGTGTGACAGGGTGGGGACATAGTGATACAGATTGGCTTATTGTGTGACAGGGTGAGGACAGTGATATAGATTGTGACTTATTGTGTGACCGGGTGAGGACATAGTGATATAGATTGTGACTTATTGTGTGACCGGGTGAGGACAGTGATATAGATTGTGACTTATTGTGTCACAGGGTGAGGACAGAGGGTGAGGACATAGTGACTTATTGTGAGGACATAGTAATGCAGATTGTGATTTATTGTCTGACAGGGTGAGAACATAGTAATACAGATTGTGATTTATTGTCTGACAGGGTGAGAACAATCTGTCCTCACCCTGTCACACAATAAATCACAATCTGTTATCACTATGTTCTCACCCTGTCAGACAATAAATCACAATCTGTTATCACTATGTTCTCACCCTGTCAGACAGTAAATCACACAGTGATACAGATTGTGACTTATTGTGTGACAGAGTGAGAACATAGTGATACAGATTGTAATTTATTGGGTGATGTTTATTAAGGATGAACGTTTACTACATGTATCCAGAGCTACTGGAGAGGAGTTCTATGAGCCAGTTTGACACTCTTGTCAGGTATAAACTAATAGGCCGCTTCGGTTACATGATGGAAAGTTACATTTCATTTATGTTACATAAAATATATATAATGGTGCAAAGCACTGATCAGTTGAGAACCTTGTCCAATTGCTGTCCCTAGTCAGTGATACAGGTATGTATCATTGTGTATAACGACATTATTTGAAATAAAACTACATACTGAACTGCAAATTTATTTCAGTGCTGATACAATTCAACATTGAAGAAGTGAAACATGACAAAAGAATGTCGAGTATGTTTTTTAATTTTATTGTTTATTCTTTTTATAAGAGCCTGTCATAAAATGATAAACAGCTGGCATCAAAATGAAGTACACATAAATATGTCTATTTCCTAATGAGAGAGCAGAGCAGGCTGATCTGGATATACAATACTACACAATTCAATGTTCATGTCCTAATGAGAGAGCAGGCTGATCTGGATATACAATACTACACAATTCAATGTTCATGACTTTGGAAGGTAAAAGATACAGGGGAAGAACAAGCCAGATTTAAGACTGATTAAAATTCTATACATGCTATAAGGTATGCAAGACCTGGTTACTCTGCTATTGTATCAGCTTTGACTTCCAGCAGTCGGCCATTGTCTATTTGACACATTGTTGTGGTGGTTTTGCTCAATCTATGACAGCAGAGGCAAAAACCTTGGGCATCTGTTTTAAAAACAATGTTCATATGGGTACCACTCGTTTTCTTTATTCATTGTTTTGAAACCCAGACATGGAGTGGTTTCTGTCTGGGCTGCCTTTGTCTGCACATAATCATTGACGAGTAGAAATAAACACTGCTGCAATATGTCAACTAGACCGTCCGCTGAAAGTCCAAGTTGATGCAATAATTGTAGTACTGGGAATTTTATCATTTCAAATTTTAATTAAGAGAAATGCAGAAAATATAGGGAGAGAGGGAAGGGGCCAAAACGCTGAACATTGTTCCGCACTATTATCCAATGGAACTTGTGTTCCTTCCTTATTTGTGATTTATTTCCAGAAATGTGCATTCTGGAACAGTAGAACTAGAGTTCCATTCATTCATTTCCAGACTCCGCCTCTACATCTGAAATGTACATGTAATCCCTTGGACAACTTACAGAAGTTATACAAATATAACCTAGCCAAGTTATACAAATATAACCTAGCCAAGTTATCAACTACATGTAGCAATTGTGGAAGCTGAGCAGCGGGAAGGTAAGATGATCTTGAGCAGCGGGAAGGTAAGATGATCTTGAGCAGCGGGAAGGTAAGATGATCTTGAGCAGCGGGAAGGTAAGATGATCTTGAGCAGCGGGAAGGTAAGATGATCTTGAGCAGCGGGAAGGTAAGATGATCTTTTAATGCAAACATGGCAAGTTTACCGTCAGAAGATTGGTTCAGGCCATCAATGTTATTTTAACATTCCATCAGTCGAGTACCTGATAACTTAATTTACACAGTGAACAAAACTGCTGCTCTTCAAGAATGAGTGTGGCCTTAAGGGATACCTCCTTTATGGACCTCAATGTCTTGGCTTTCCAGCAATAATGGATATAATGGGATGGAAGTCTAGGAGCTATTTCAGTATTTGTAATCCATGTATCTAGGATATAATCTCCATGTTTAAGTTTAATGAATGTACCACATGAACATAATGAAGGTTGTTAATAGTAAAGGGCTGTATTCAATGATTTAACAGAGGCCATTACACACTGTGACTTCATTGCTGATCAAGTGAGTGAGTGAGTGAGTAGGATTTAACGTCGTTTTCAACATTCATTGCTGATCAAATATCATTATTATTTGAACAGTGAAGATTTTGATATAATCACTTGAAGAGGTTAACATTTTGATATAATCACTTGAAGAGTTAACATTTTGTTACTTCTGTAAGTTGGTTACCATGGTTACCTGAAACACTGAACTGTTGTTAGGGTAGTCATGGTAGTAGAAGCATTAGAGGAATGGTTGGCAGTTTTGAAACCCCTCCTTCTGCAAACAATAACTGATGCTTCACAAAACATGGCCCGGACATGTTTACCAGCTGAACTATAGTTGGTTCCCTTTGGAATGAGTTTTGCATTCCAACTTTTGACACCCTCCCTGAGGCAGAGGACTTCATGACAGATTCTGAGTTGATGAAGCCAAAAGCTAACAGGTGATATCTATATATAAATAACTGTAAGTTTGAATAAATCACTCACTCATTACTGGACAATTTGCAAATAGAGCCTACTTTGTAGGAATATAATCACTTGAAGAGGTTAAAATTTTGTTACTTCTGTAAGTTGGTCCCCCGAAACACTGAACTGTTCGAGTAGTAGAAGGGTTGGAGGAATGGTTGGCAGTTTTTTGCAAGTGCAAATGAGTTTGACCATGTTAACTGATCAACCATGTCAACAATAAAGTAGTCTAGCTGAATTCAGTGTTTTGTTGGATTATATAATGAATGCCGGTGTGCAAACAAATTTAAGATGAGCAGAAAACTGAACACAGTAGCACTACACAATAAGCTGGCTGGTGATGATTTTTGATGTGAAAGAATTATGGAATTGTAAGTTATGAGGAAAATATTATTTTAAATTACCCAATTTTTTCATTGGGAGGGGCTATAGATCTACTTGGTTCTATGTACATCAGAAGATGAGGAACAGATTGTTAGCCAAGAAGAGTTCATCATCTCCATAGATGCATGTATGTAGTTTAGCTTTTCAGATCAAGTAGATTCCCAACAATGCAATCCGAGCAATTCACATAGATATAATAAACAGTTTACTGCTATATATACACAATTAGCAGCTGTAGTACAGCGTAGTTATACATATATATACATGTACACAATTAGCAGCTGTAGTACAGCGTAGTTTTGTTTAACTTTTTGTTGTCTAGATTAAACTGAAGCTTTATGGTATCCATTGTAACTCATTAATCATGGTAATATGATTAACAAAACATTTCATAATAAAACTAACAAAAAACATTATATCTGGACTATACGGTGTGCCACTTAAATAACATTATAAGTAGTATCCAACACGTTAAAAAACAAATGCATGCTGCCACAAATGAAACTAACTACATACTGATAAACTACATGTAACTACATATTGATACATATTGATACATAGTGATAAAAGAGTATAATTGAAATGTACAAACAATAAAATGAGAAAAAAAAATGGACGGATGAATATTTTAACATCTGCAGACATGTATATATTAGGTTATAAACATATGAATATGGACGGAACAAATACATACCAATTATAGGATAGACATAAATCATTAGTGACCAGGCTAATTTGGTTGTCTCTAAAATAAGCATTTTAATAAGCTTGAAGGACTAATCATCACCATGGCAACAAGACAAACACATGAATGGTACACTCAATAACAGGAACAAAACCGGCCTGAACTTGACACGAATTCGTTGTTTATCAGCAGGAACAGTACATGTAGCTTTCTTCCACCAAACTGTACCCAATACTTGGATATGGAAGGTTGGGTCTTCAAAGATACAGAATCAATAACGTGCCTGGAATCAGGCCACTTTGAGACAAAGACTCCATTCAGACTCCAGATGCCAATGGCTTTCAGGTATTCAAATTTCAATTTTCTTCCTTTCCAAGTAGTACATCAACTGAACGGAGGAAATTGTCTACAGTGATACACAAATCACATATTGGTATCTGCCCCAAAAGTTTATCATTTCTATCGAACATAACGAAAAATCAACAAAATATTGAAATATTAAGCCAAGTCATTTTCCAATAGGCTAGGGCCAAAACAGAGCCCGTCTGGAAGTGGCTATATTGGCAGTACATGTAGATGGATTGCTTTCTGGTGATTCTTGCTTTCTCATATTTCTGTGGTTTTCAATTTGAGAGGGTGACCATGCACTTCAATGTCCACGATTCCTCTCTGATATAATGACTTCATCATGATGGGATTTATATCTTGTGCCTGAACTGGAGAACATAATACATATTGGACATATTCCGTAATGGAATGCATTAAATACTTGGAAACAATATCACAGCATTGGGTCAATGTTCTATCACAGTCTACCTAAAACATAACATTAGATTAAGTGATTGTAAAGTATTAATGTGCATATGAATAATAAATGCTAATAAGTTTTTGATATCTTGCATCAGGACTAAGACAATTTTACTACAATTCTTACTTCCGTGAGCCATTTTAACTATGGGCCGAGTCTTTCTTGACATGTTGAAAGCTGCAGGGTTTGTCCAGGAGACTAGGAATCAATATATAAAACAAACTATCAATTATGTCGCTGTTCAGATCAGTCAGACCAATGGCACAGCTTCGGCGCACAAAAGACAGGGTCGAGTTGTCGAAACAACGGCTTACTGAAGAACTAGCAAGGTTTATACAAAATATGTTTTACAATTACCTACTAAAAGATCTGCCTACTGTATATATGTAGGCCTACATGTATAAAGTAAATATTCAAGTTTACTATTATGGTGACAGGGTATCAGACATTTTATTCCTATTGTAGTTTTCATAGAATAATGCAGTCTACTTCTTTCATATTTGTCATTATCTCAGCCAATAATCAGATATAGTAGCAAATAAATTTCTGTCAATATAACATGAAATACAAAGTGAAAACACCTGATCAGAATGCTTATTGTTTGGTGCTCTATTTTATGACAGCTGTTCTGTTCCCAGTGATCAGTGGTGTATGTCTGAAAAATTGAACAGCTCATGGTCTGCATCTCGGTATGGTTGAATGGCAGATTGAATAATGAGAACCCGTCCAACAGCTATCATCTGCTCCATCAGTATTGAGAATCATCTCCATATGATTTGGTGTCTGATGGACTGTTGCTCAAATGAGAACATCACCCCTCAGGGGCCAGTTTCCAGTTAGTAAACATCTTGATGTCAGAGCAGGCCCCGTTTTCCCCCACGTTAAATTACCATTTGATTCCACAAAAGCTTACCATACAAGTAAGAATTAAATTGTTTTAAAAAAAATAGTTCAGACCATCAATTGTAGTTTGTTAAGAAGTAAAAGCCAAACTGACTACCTGCTAGAAAAACTGATTTGACTGGACTCTACTTTGAAAAATACATCCATTTGTTTTCCAGAGTGACAAATCAAGAATGAAGTTTGTACTGTATATATATCCTGACAAAATCATCCTGAAACAGTTATACTGGAGAACACCACTTGTTCATCTGTGAGTTAATTGGACTGCCTTTTGTTCTGAAAAATAACTATGAACTACATCTATAATAGCAGGAACATAGTAACTACATCTATAATAGCAGGAACATAGTAACTACATCTATAATAGCAGGAACATAGTAACTACATCTATAATAGCAGGAACATAGTCCAATGTTCAAACAGCACAGTATTGCTTCTCATTTATACCAACAGTAGGCCAACATTACATGGTCTTGGGCCTAATATGAGTATGTAATAATGGGGACCACAAACAATTCCACAATGAGAATTGCAAAAATAACAGTGTATATATACTGCCATATTATAAACAAAGGAATTATAATTTAGTTGTCCATTTTGCATACAAAATTACATGTAGGTGATCAGCCATGTACAAAGCTACATGTAGGTGATCAGCCATGTACAAAACTACATGTAGGTGATCAGCCCTGTACAAAACTACATGTAGGTGATCAGCCATGTACAAAACTACATGTAGGTGATCAGCCATGTACAAAACTACATGTAGGTGATCAGCCATGTACAAAGCTACATGTAGGTGATCAGCCATGTACAAAACTACATGTAGGTGATCAGCCCTGTACAAAACTACATGTAGGTGATCAGCCATGTACAAAACTACATGTAGGTGATCAGCCATGTACAAAACTACATGTAGGTGATCAGCCATGTACAAAGCTACATGTAGGTGATCAGCCATGTACAAAGCTACATGTAGGTGATCAGCCATGTACAAAACTACATGTAGGTGATCAGCCCCGACTACTGTGCTGAGAAGTTGCCAGTGCCACTAATTAATTTAATCTTGTTTAATACATGGCAGTGTGACTAATGTCACAGGACCTACAAAGTTGGGTTTGATATGATTTAAGTGTGTACTTGAGAGATGACTTGGGGGCCCTATGTGCTACCGTGAGAGAATTTATATAGCAGTCTCTAATTGACAGTGGGTACTATTAACTTTCCCAGATGTCATCGCTGGTGAGTCATTAGCGTAGCAACTATTATCACCCTCAGTTCCTATTACCCTGTACACTTATCAGCCCAGCACTACAGCACGAGGTCACCCATCCAAGTCTTGACCGGGCTCAAAGTCGCTTAACTTCGGTGATTTTACGAGAACCGGTGTGTCTAACGTGATAGGCTGTATCAGGGAACCTTCAAAAGTCACAGTGAAACATACAGCCAAGGGTTCCCGATGGGCATGACAGTGCACTCGCTGAGCCATCAATAAATAATAAAAAAATAATTCTAAATCAAATTTTCGGTCAGCTCAGAACTTGCTGGTAACAATGCCCTAATGCACGTTCATGCCAAAAATCAAGGTTCTAATGTCAACGGTTCTCCTTATTTTGCCGACGAAAGGATTCGGATGGACTGACTGACTGACTCACTCACTCACTCATTACCGGACAATTTGCAAATGGTAGCCTACTTCGTAGGAACTTGAACAAACATGTCCGACTATGAGGGAGAATGAGCTGGGGTTCTAATGGATGGTTTGCTTGGTTAATACTTGAACAAACATGTCCAACTATCGGGGAGAATGAGCTGGGGTTCTAATGGATGGTTTTCTTGGTTAAAAGAACATCTGACACAAATTAATTCATATGACAGAATTAGATTGTACATAAAGGGAGTGCAGGCAGTTCTCAACAGTGGCCAGCAGTTCTCAACAGTGGCCAGCATCATCAAATGGATAACCAAGCGCTGCTCATGCAGAGTTCAGTTTGTCACAAATATCTGAAACTTCTTAACTATCGGTACATATATGGTACCGGCTTCATTAGTGTTTAGAGTTTTTGGTGTTGTGCTTCTGGTACCTCCTGAATGGTACATGTGGTACGTCTGTTGCTATATGTTGCAGTTGTTAGAAGTTTCCTGACTTGCTGGTTGGTGGACGAGGCCGAGGTCTTCGAAAAGCTCCTGCCTGACCATTGGCAGCACTTCTCCCCCTTGGTAGTGGTGGCTTGGCACTAGATGGAGCCACTCGTGCTGGCCTTCCTTCCTGAAATAGAAGAAAAGAATGTTCAAGAAGGAGTCTACATATCATTAACTGGTTACATTACAAATTAATTATACGAAGCTGCGCATCTGAAAACCCCTCGGCTCTGGGCGCCAGCCATTCATAATGTATTCAATTTAAAACAAGACTTCAGGAACACCAAGCAGTCAAGTAACAAATATACAGATTATGAAAAATTTTGCCATTAGAAATGGCCTCAAATGTTTCCGTCCAATCAGAGAAACCGGTATTCATTACACAAGTCTGTTGATGCATCGATGATGTATACCAAATTTTACATCGAACATTTGAAAATTATCTGAGATAGAGATCCCTAATGATTTCGCATAAATTAAAGATGGCCGCCCATCCTTACCACCACTCAGAGAAACTGATGTGGTTATTCATTGCAAGTCTCTTGATACATAGATTCTGTATACCAAGTTTCATATAGAACACTGAAATGGCATCAAAGATAAACATCATTAAAGATTTTGCATAAATTAAAGATGGCCACTAAGGTTTCCGCCCAAGCAGAAAAACCAGAACTGTCTATTGATACATCGATGATGTATACCAAATTTTACATTGAGCACTTGAACCGTATCAGAGATATAGATCATTAATGATTTCGCATAAATTAAAGATGGCCGCCCATCCTTCCCGCCACTCAGAGGAACCGATGTGGTTATTCATTGCAAGTCCCTTGATACATCGATGCTGGATACCAAGTTTCATATAGAACACTGAAATGGTATCAAAGATATATATCATTGAAGATTTTGCATAAATTAAAGATGGCCGCCAAGGTTCCGCCCAATCAGAAATGCCATTTATCGTAAGTCTATTGATGCTTCGATGATATATACCAAATTTTACATCGAGCACTCGAACAGTATCAGAGATAGAGATCATTAATGATTTTGCATAAATTAATGATGGCCGCCCATCCTTCCCGCCACTCAGAGGAACTGATGTGGCTATACATTGCAGATCTCTTGATACATCGATGCTGTATACCAAGTTTCGTATAGAACACTTGAATGGTATCAGAGATATATATCATTGAAGATTTTGCATAAATTAAAGATGGCCGCCAAGGTTTTCACCGAATCAGGGAAACTGGTTTGGTCATTCCTTTGAAGTTTCTTGATGCATCGATGATCTATACCAAGTTTCACACTGAACAGAGAAATGGTACCTAAGATACACAAGATTAATGATTTCGCATAAATTAAATATGGCCGCCAAAGTTTCCAACCAATCAGGTCCAGATTCAATAGGGTTCTGGGTCATGAGCATATGGATGTGCAGTGCAAGTTTGGGGTGCCTAGGGTAAGTCGTTCTAAAGATATCTTGGTAACAAGAAACCTGTGATGGTTTCGCATAAATTAAAGATGGCTGCCAAAGTTTCTAACCAATCAGGTCCAGATTCAATAGGGTTCTGGGTCACAAGCATACGGATGTGCACTGCAAGTTTGGTGTGCCTAGGGTAAGTCGTTCTGAAGATATCTTGGTAACGAGAAAGGTGTGACGGACAGACGGACGGACGGACAGACGGACAGACGGCCAGACGGACAGACGGACAGACGTACATGACGACGACAATACCCTTCGGCCAAATTTTGGCCGAGGGGTAATAGCGGGAGTGGAGAAAATTTGATACAAAATTAACAAATTTATGTCCCATTGAGATCGCTTGTTTTTATCACATAAACCTGACATTCCCTTACAGACTTGAGATGTACACCTCAAGTTGAGGTGTAGTCGAGGTGTACCTGAGGTGTACACCTCAACTTGAGGTGTAGTTGAGGTGTACCTGAGGTGTACACCTCATTTTCTTTTTCAAGGTGTATACACCTCAAGTACACCTCATGGACTTTGAAAAAATATTTTTGTAATTTACCTGCACCTCAAGTACACCTTATGAACTTTGCCAAAATATGCATGTACCTCAAGTACACCTCTGGAACTTTGTCAAAATATACGTGTAATCTACCTACACCTCAAGTACACCTCATGGACTTTGTCAAAAATAGATATGTTATATACTACACCTCAAGTACACCTCATGAACTTTGTCAAACTATGCATGTACCTCAAGTACACCTCTGGGACTGTCAAAATATACTTGTAATTTTTGTACACCTCAAGTTTACATTGGCTTCCCATACAGATTTCACTGCCCGTCAACATGATTAACTAAATGTTTTATTTATATTTTAAAGTACATTTCTTAGTTCATTTAAGCGCTATATTTTAAAATAAATCAATAAATGGGTTGGCTAACTGTAAATCTCATACACCCTCTATGAATAAAAGAACCACTTGACAGGTCATACCTTGTTTTCCAGTTTACAATACATAAAATCTACTTCAGATCTGCTATTTCTTGTGTCACCTGCATATACATTCTCAGCTGGAGCTCTTCTTTAATTATTTTCTTAATACTTTTTAACTCTATGTCTCAGTTGGATGTTCCTGCCTTAGTCTAATATTCTATTGTAACATACACCAATTCAGTCTGACAGTTTGAAATAAGCACAGCCCTTGTTTAATTAACAAATAATAATTAACAGTGAGTGATACCTCATAAACTTTGTCAAAATATATACTTGTAATTTACCTACACCTCAAGTACATCTCATGGACTTTGCTAAAATATGCATGTACAAAAGTATACAAGTATGTACTTATACCTCATAATTTATCTACATCTCCTACACTCCACCGTAACAAGCTTGGCATGAACATAAGATACAGTTATCCACCTACACCCAAGATATATGGTGGA
The DNA here is from genome assembly GCA_036873755.1 of Hanleya hanleyi. Classification (NCBI taxonomy): domain Eukaryota; kingdom Metazoa; phylum Mollusca; class Polyplacophora; order Lepidopleurida; family Hanleyidae; genus Hanleya; species Hanleya hanleyi. Next base: position 22,431 of record JAVTVY010011048.1, on the reverse strand, counting down.
CTTGGTGGAAAGGTTTGTTATGAAATTGAGCATAATATACCATCCACTTATTGTAAATAATTGCCAGCACAATCTTTTATTCATACGCGCTAATTACTCGTTTTGTATCCCAAAATAATGAAAATACTGTTATACGATCACTTTCTAACTGATAAAAAATATACATACTCGCTAAATAGACAAAATATTGCTGAACATGGCATTTAATTTAATTTTTTCTTTACATGTCTATGCTGGATCATCATTCTGGCATGAATGTTACTTTAAATTACCTACACCTCAAGTACACCTCATTGACTTTGTCAAAAAAAACATGTACCTCACTTTTAAATTACCTACGCACACCTCAAGTACACCTCCTGAACTTCTAAACAACATGAAAAATGTTATGTAAACTCAATTTTTATTTTATTTTTATTATTATTTTGACACCAGGACACTAATACATCAAACTAAAACCTGCTGTAACATTCTTCTCTTCAAATTATCATAGCAATCAGTTAATGGGCACTGTTGTATAATTTACAAAGAAACTATTGTTAATCTCATGCCAACTTTGGTACCTGTGGATATGTTGTCAACCATCCAGATATATTTCCAAAATGGATATGTTAACTGTCACTTCCCAAATACATTGGTCCCTTGTATGCTTTTGCATTGGAATCCTCTGTGTGGCAATTGGGGCACTTGTGAGCCAATGTTGAAGCTCCTTTATAAGTGTGTGGTGCTTCCATTTTCCGACATACACGGTCACCTTCCCCTACTTTCAAGTTTGGCTGCTCATATGTTAGTTGTAGGCCTTGTAGCGAAAAATGCTGCAGCAAATTTATTGTAGTAGGAGGATGGGGATCAATCTACTGAGCGGTGTTCACTAAAAAATGAGAATACAAATATGCCTGGTACCTATTTTCAATGGAGGTATGAATACATTTTTCAAAATTGGATATGCCTCAAGTACACCTCAGTTAGTACCTCACCTGAGGTGTACACCTCACTGAGGTGTACTAATTTGCATATTTCGATACTCCTCAACTACACCTCATCTACTCCTCAACTACACCTCATCTACTCCTCAAATACACCTCATAATATCTGAGGGTACACCTCACAGGTACACCTCAACTACACCTCAAGTACACCTCAAGTACACCTCAAAGCAGTAAGGGATTGCATACTGAAATGACACCATGTTAACTGATGGGGCTGATATATACAAGCCAAATCTATCTCAGTACTGTCTACTTAAATTAAACTGCAGACCCTGGGATGTTTACTGGACTGCTGAATGGGGCCCACAGAGGGCTGAACCTGTGGAAATACCACAGGCCCGCAAAACAAGAGTTTTGGGGGGGTGTGGGCGGTGGTATTCGGGTGAAATGTCGAAATATGGGGTCTCTATATATAACCCCATGCTTTATATAAATCAACATCAAGGTGTGAAACGGACTTTGGGTGAATCGAGAAATAAACGGTTTACCGCCAAACAAAATACATCAGCATATTCTACAAGTATCACTTTATATATTCCCGTCGTCAAATTTGTCCAATTTTTCACGGGCGATTCAAAATCCAACGTAACTGTCCGTCCATCTAGGAACAGTTAGATTATGGCGGACTTCGTTCTCAATTCTGATTAGTCAGTCGCGACACGCCTCCGACAAGAGAGGTCACGCACTGATCAGCTGTCACGACTGACCAATCAGAATTGAGAACGAAGCCCGCCATAATCTAACTGTTCCTAGATGGACGGACAGTTACGTTGGATTTTGAATCACCCGGCAAAGGTAAAAAATTGGACAAATTTACTAATTTGACGACGGGAATATATAAAGTGATACTTGTAGAATATGGTGATGTATTTCGTTTGGCGGTAAACCGTTTATTTCTCGATTCACTCAAAGTCCGTTTCACACCTTGATGTTGATCGATTTATATAAAGCATTGGGTTATATATAGAGACCCCATATTTCGACATTTCACCTGAATACCACCGCCCACACTCCCCAAAATTCTTGTTTTGCGGGCCTGTGGGGAATACCAAGGCCTGATAATCTTACTCTGTACATGTTTGTGGACTATATTTAGCCAGATCAGAGATTCCCGAGAGGAAATCTTTCTTGAGAACTTTGAAGGGGTCTTCATGACCATGTGACATCATGGAAAAGATAATCTACTACAATGTACACTAATCTGTAGCTGAGTAGGTACTAATCAAGTCACAGATTAATGTATAATAACAATGGAGATATTAAAGGGTATACCAAATGATCCTCACATATCCCATACTTTGTTCATTCTAAATGGTTCTAAGATGTCATATTTGACATTTACATGTAATTGACTGTGTTTGGGAATGGTCAAAGTAAAAAAAAACAAAACTGAAATCCTTTCATCACCACATGCCTGTTCAGAAATGGCAAAGGCTGAGATATGTGTTGACCCATGACGCCAGAGTCTGATTATGATCGTTTGTAGTGAGCAATCATAGCTAATAGGTGACATTTCCATTGTGACATAAACGTCACAAAGGTAAAACTTTCACAATTGTTGTGCTACGTATGTCACAATAGGACATCTGACCAACTAGTTGATATTATCCGACGTGATCGTTATCAGACCGACGTCATGAGATGAACGTTACGTTACGTTTTTCATCACATCTGTTTTATTGCTTTTAAAATTTAATAAAATATCAGCTTGTTTTTTAGACAGCTCCTCTGTATGTTTTCATGCAAAGTGTGCAGGAGTATTTGGTAGTACCTTTAACTATTACAAGAGCACAGTCATGACATATGATGAAGAAATCGTGTATTATATGTAACAGACTGTTGTGATGATCACATACATGTAACCATGGTAACAGACTGTTGTGATGATCACATACATGTATCACAATATAAGTTTCACTTTTAATAGTCATGGAACCCAAATTGACAGCATTCATCAAAGAAACAGGAAACAGAAGTAGAGGAAGATGGAAAAAGTGACCGCTCCAGCATAAACAACATAAGCCCCCCGGGCAAGTGACAGTGGAAACTACATATAAATATGGTGATAAGATAATAATGGTACATAACCAAAGTTACACAGACTTTGTATCAGTGATGTGATTCCAGCTAGAATATTAAAATTGAACTAGCGACTTACTTGCTAGGGGTTATATCTTCAGATGTAAAGTATAAACGAATTATGAGACGTTTTTGCTGAAGGAGAATTAAATCTCTAAATCGAATTTGATAACGAAAGTGCGACAGGCGCAATTTACAACAACAACGACCACGTGCGTGATCATTTTGGTTCCGACTTCTTCTGCTTTTAAAATTTCAACGGAATATTGCCCACTTTGTCCCTGAATACCAAATTATCCTTCCTTTTTTCCGAATGATCAATGCTCTCCACGAAATACCAGGGGACATAACCCATGAATGGCCAAGCCGTAAGGATTGATCCGCCTGCGAATGTAGTCCAAGGTTTGATCTCCACAAGGAGGCGGGGTGGGTTTCCGAAACTAAGCAAAGCTTTAGGCTGGTTGGTTAAATTTTTTTTTCCTGTTTAGCATCTTTTTTTTTTATAAATTTGGGTAGGGAGGGAGGATTTTTAGTGGCCTGTTTGGAAGGAATTATCAGTAAACCTTGCCTTAATAGTTGGGTTTCTGTTCTGAATAAAGTAGCATGCATCCATCGTCCTTCTGCTTTGTTGTTTGCCTTTATAATTGGAGATTCAAAACGTTGTTTGGCGACAATTACGATAATAGACTTTAATGGAAAGCTGAATTGTCAAGTGTTAAACAAACCAGTCGTCTACTATAAAATATAGTTCTGGGCGCTTAGAAGCAAAAATGTCAAAGAAAACCTGAACAAAACACTGCTTACATGTACAATATGGCATTTAGTGAGGCAGCTCAATCGTGATATAACTGATAATTTTTTCCAGAATATTACAGAGCTGAGGAGTTCTAGCACCTCTGGTGCCTCATGTTTCATATTTTTTTGGTGGTGCTTGAGTTTTTTTCCCCCTTACATATGTTCAAATCGCTTTTTGTCCGTGGTCCGTCGTCCGTCGGTCCGTAAACAATTCTTGTTATCCCGATTTCTCAGGAACTACTGCCTGGATCTTTCTCAAATTTGGTACACAGGTTCCCCTTGGGGTCTAGTTGTGCAAGATACCTTTTCTGGCCCGATTCGAAAATCCAATATGGCCACAAGGCGGCCATCTTGGATTTCCCCATGAAACCTTGTTATCGCGATTTCTCAGGAACTACTGCATGGATCTTTCTCAAATTTGGTACACAGGTTCCCCTTACGGAATTGCAGCATGGGCTGCAGTGCAGCATGGGCTGCATTCATGCTGGGATCATGCTGGATTTGCAGCATATGCTGGAATCATGCTGGGTTTCCATGCTGCAGTCATGCTGGAATCACTTTGATAAAATACTAGTCATACTGCATTGCAGTATATGCTGGAACCATGCTGGGTATCTGTGACCATGCTGGATTTACTCCGACAGTATTTCACCATACTGCCTCCCAGCATGTACTGCAACTATGCTGCAAATGCATGCTGGTGTTATACTGGATTAACTCAGACATAATCTATCCATGCTGCAATCATGCTGGAACCACTTAGATAAAATAATAGTCATACTGCATTGCCAGCATATGCTGCAACCATGCTGCTGTATGGCTGACCTACATGTCCATGTAGCTGTCACATGATATGAATGAACTATTGCCCTGGTTATTCTGTACCAATCAGAAATCAGGTCAGCTCACAAGTTTAGAGCCAGAATTCAAATCAGAATAACTACTAACCAGTACTTTGAACATGGTTGTAGGGAAAACATGGCTTGTAAGATTCTAGGATGTGCCAAAGTACACAGACAAGAGCTATTTGCATTGTATTATCTTTAAATTCTTATGTATAACCATGGAAGTACATGTACTTGGAAACTTGAAGGTGAGTGCAGTTAAAGTTCCCTGCATATACATAAACTTCATATTTGTCTGGAATATATATCCCTTTGTTTCAATGGTCCATCTTGAAGTATTTATTGATGTCTGGATATGTGAAACATGAGATCAAGTACATGGATAGGAAAAAATATATTACAACCCAACATATTTACAAAATATGCCAGAAAACTAAAGTTAGCTTTACTATTTGTGCGGACAAATTCAATGGCTTCCACCACCTGTGTCCATGCAGTGGAGCTATAACATTGTACATGTATCCCATGTTTGTAGGTTATAGTTACCATGCTGGCACCATGCTGCAAAATCCCAGCATGGCTGCAGCATGCATGCCTCTGTATAGGTTATAGCTACCATACTGGAACCATGCTGTGAAATCCCAGCATGGATGCAGCATGCCCCCTGCCAGGCTTTAGCTACCATGCTGGAACCATGCCGCAGAATTCCAGCATGGATGCAGCATGCCCCTGTACAATGGTCATACCTACCATGCTGCAACCATGCTACAAAGTCCCAGCATGGTTGCAGCATGCCCCTGTATATAGGCTCTAGCTACCATGCTGGAATCATGCTGTAAGACAATTCCAGCATGGTTGCAGTATGCATGCCACAGAACAGGATGAAGCTACCATACTGGAACCATGCTGTGAAATCCCAGCATGGATGCAGCATGCCCCCTGCCAGGCTTTAGCTACCATGCTGGAACCATGCTGCAGAATTCCAGCATGGATGCAGCATGCCCCTGTGCAATGGCCATACCTACCATACTGCAACCATGCTGTGAAATCTCCCAGCATGGTTGCAGCATGTCCCTTATCAGGCTTTAGTTACCATGCTGGAACCATGCTGCAGAATTCCAGCATGAATGCAGCATGCCCCTGTGCAATGGCCATACCTACCATACTGCAACCATGCTGTGAAATCTCCCAGCATGGTTGCAGCATAATTTAAATAATTGAAACATGCTGCAAGCATGCTGCAGCCAGGTTGAGCTTAGTGGGGTATTCTCCAGCATGGCTGCAGCATGTACTGTGACCATGCTGGCACCATGCTGGTAATTCATGCTTGGAACCATGCTGGAAATGCGCTGCAAATCTGTAAGGGTCCCCTTGGGGTCTAGTTGTGCAGGATACCTTTTCTGGTCGGATTCGAAAATCCAATATGGCCACAAGGCGGCCATCTTGGATTTCCCCATGAAACCTTGTTATCGCGATTTCTCAGGAACTACTGCATGGATCTTTCTCAAATTCGGTACACAGGTTCCCCTTGTGGTCTAGTTGTGCAAGATACCTTTTCTGGTCCGATTCGAAAATCCAATATGGCCACCAGGCGGCCATCTTGGATTTCCTCATGAAACCTTGTTATCGCGATTTCTCAGGAACTACTGCATGGATCTTTCTCAAATTTTGTACACAGGTTCCCCTTGGGGTCTAGTTGTGCATGATACCTTTTCTAGTCCGATTCGAAAATCCAATATGGCCACCAGGCAGCCATCTTGGATTTCACCATGAAACTTTGTTATTGTCATTTCTCAGGAAGTACTGCATGGATCTTTCTCAAATTTGGTACACAGGTTCTCCTTAGGGTCTAGTTGTGCAAGATACCTTTTTCGGTCCGAATCGAAAATCCAATATGGCTACCAGGCGGCCATCTTAGATTTCCCCATGAAACTTTATCGTGATTTCTCAGGAAGTACTGCATGGATCTTTCTCAAGTTTGGTACACAGGTTCCCCTTGTGGTCCAGTTGTGCAAGATACCTTTTCTGGTCCGATTCCAAAATCCAATATGTCCACCAGGCGGCTATCTTGGATTTCGCCATGAAACATTGTTATCGTGATTTCTCAGGAACTACTGCATGGATCTTTCTCAAATTTGGTACACAGGTTCCCCTTGGGGACTGGTTGTGTAAGATACCTTTTCTGGTCCGACTTCAAATCCAATATGGCCACAAGGTGGCCATCTTGGATTTCTCCATGAAACCTTGTTATCGCGATTTCTCAGGAATTACTGCGTGGATCTTTCTCGAATTTGGTACACAGGTTCCCCTTTGGGTCTAGTTGTGCATGATACCTTTTCTGGTCCGATTCCAAAATCCAATATGGCCACAAGGCGGCCATCTTGGATTTCTCCATGAAACCTTGTTATCGCGATTTCTCAGGAACTGCATGGATCTTTCTCAAATTCGGTACACAGGTTCCCCTTGTGGTCTAGTTGTGCAAGATACCTTTTCTGGTCCGATTCGAAAATCCAATATGGCCACCAGGCAGCCATCTTGGATTTCCCCATGTAACCTTGTTATCGCGATTTCTCAAGAACTACTGCATGGAACTTTCTCAAATTTGGTACACAGGTTCCCCTTGGGGTCTAGTTGTGCAAGATACCTTTTCTGGTCCGAATCGAAAATCCAATATGGCCACCAGGCGGCCATCTTAGATTTCCCCATGAAACTTTATCGTGATTTCTCAGGAAGTACTGCATGGATCTTTGTCAAGTTTGGTACACAGGTTCCCCTTGTGGTCCAGTTGTGCAAGATACCTTTTCTGGTCCGATTGCAAAATCCAGTATGTCCATCAGACGGCCATCTTGGATTTCCCCCTGAAACTTTGTTATTGTGATTTCTCAGGAACTACTGCATTGATCTTTGTCAAATTTGGTACATTGGTTCCCCTTGGGGTCTAGTTGTGCAAAATACCTTTTGCGGTCCGATACGAAAATCCAATATGGCCACAAGGCAGCCATCTTGTATTTCTCCATGAAACCTTGTTATCGCGATTTCTCAGGAACTACTGCGTGGATCTTTCTCAAATTTGAAACACAGGTTCCCCTTGGGGTCTAGTTGTGCAAGATACCTTTTCTGGTCCGATTCCAAATCCAATATGGCCACAAGGCGGCCATCTTGGATTTCCTCATGAAACCTTGTTATCACGATTTCTGAGGAACTACTGCATGGATCTTTCTCAAATTTGGTACACAGGTTCCCCGTAAGGTCTAGTTGTGCAAGATACCTTTTTTGGTCTGAATCGAAAATCCAATATGGCCACCAGGCGGCCATCTTAGATTTCCCCATGAAACATGTTATCGTGATTTCTCAGGAAGTACTGCATGGATATTTGTCAAGTTTCGTACACAGGTTCCCCTTGTGGTCCAGTTGTGCAAGATAACTTTTCTGGTGCGATTCCAAAATCCAATATGTCCATCAGGCGGCCATCTTGGATTTCCCCATGAAACTTTGTTATTGTGATTTCTCAGGAACTAAGTACTGCATTGATCTTTGTCAAATTTGGTACACTGGTTCCCCTTGGGGTCTAGTTGTGCAAAATACCTTTTGCGGTCCGATTCTAAAATCCAATATGGCCACCAGGTGGCCATCTTGAATTTCTTCTTGAAACATTGTTATCGTGAATTCTCAGGAACTACTTCATGGATCTTTCTGAAATTTGGTACACAGGTCCCACATGAGGCCTAGTTGTGCAAGATACCTTTTTTGGTCCGATTCGAAAATCCAAGTTACGCTTCAAATTAATATGGTATCACACGAGTCGGCGGATCAAACGGTGGGACATAATCTATATAGTGACTATAGAGAATATTCGTACCTTCACCTTCCATATCAAGGAGTTCAATTAATTCGGAATTAAAATGTATTTCTTCCAATTTTAAATCAGTTTTCTTTAGTCCAGTGAACTGCCCCACTGTTTCGTCTGCCGACGGGTCGGCTACATCAAGGGACGTCACTCTTGTGACACGTTACAACTCGACAACTGTAGACTACTGCCTGTTTCGATCCAAGGGAGATAATCAGGATTCAGATACTTTCGAAGTTAAACATTACTGCGCGGATCCCTTCAGTATTAAGTATTGTACCATCTATTTTCGAGCATGGTATCTTAAAAGAGATATCTCAAACTAGCCCAGTAAACAGAACAGAATTAGCATTCGTTCCTAATTATAAAATCTTAAGTACGTTTCATAGCTCATGCCAAAGGGGTCAAAGAGATTTGTCTTCGCTTCCAGTAACCCAATGATGACATGTGCAAAAAAATAATAATACAAAACGAAGACGAAAGATCCTCCGGACATTCACTTTCAGGCTAACTTTGCTCTTTTCTCTTGTACTATAACAGTCGACATAAGTACAGTTTCTAGAAATCTTGAAACTCCTTAGAAAGATGATATCTTGATGTTTTTCAGTGTCCCCTTTTCGATCTTTTTCGCTCAGATTTGAAATTCTGTAAACAAAATTACAAATCAATCATTTGTTCTTAGTAGCAATGGTCGAAAAGGTCCTCTTGTCATTAGCTTACAATTATCGGACAATGGTGGGCGCCAAGATCCTTCAGGATCTCTCGTTCTTTCAACTGTTACTGTTGCTAAATTATTATTGATGTTGGCAGCTGTATTGATGTATTATTGGTGTAGTTGTAGACAGCCATTGTCCATGGAGAGACTTTTGTATGGCATCATTTAGTATCAGAATCCAAGCAGAATGTATTCAACCCTGTCAATTAAATCACTTCACAAAAAATAATAATTTCAATTTTGATAGTAAACAGACATTGATGGAAGAATCAGTAGTTCTTTCAGAACTGGAAATCACACGAGAACATACGTAATGCTGCTGTCGTATTTTTCTGCTTTCTCATAAATATTAGCCAAATAACTCAACAGACATGACAGAACAATAACAGAACAATAACAGAACAATAACAGAATCCCCCGCAGAATCATGATATCATCTTTTTATATTGTTGTCATTCTGGGATCATCGACAAACGTTTTTTTCTTTTCAACTGCAACACGAAAATTTCCCGTCGTCGCTGTCTGTTATTTGTCTGTATACATCTAAAACACTACATAGTTTTTCGACAGAATTAAACGACTGCCCAGACATCGATCATCAGAAAACCGCTTCTTGAGAACAATAAAAGTCATCAACAAGTGTCCTGAGAACCCCAACATCTCGCCTTGTGGGGTCTCCCGCTGAAGCTGCAGCAGTATTGAAAACATATGTATAGAGCAAACTTTCCATGTACAGGGGTACATGTAATTTTTTGCCAAACAAAAACCTTATCAATGGAATTGACAAAGTCTAAACTGCGATAATTTGGACAAAAATTCAAATTTCGTGTCATATTTCTTAAATAGCACATCATTGCACCTCCTCGAATCACCTTAAGGATACAGAGCCCTCCTGGCTGAAAAAACGGCCATTTTTTTTTATAACCCAAATTCAGTATTCGAAATTAGATCTTCCTTCTGTTGAAAATAAAATATTTGAAATTCCAATTCTAAATTGTGTAATTTTAGGTTTGAATTTATTTTTCTGAGTTCCCTGTCTTATCACTTTTAGAGGTGTGAAAATTAAACAAATTATTGCACCCCCGCTGACAGCCAATTAATTGGTCGTTTGTGTATTGTGAAGGTAACTGGCTAAATTAGACTAACCAGGAAATCGCCTGCTTGCATCAATTGTATGACTTGCCACAAAGCGTGGGCCGACGGATGAAATATTATCTACCTTTCCAGTTAATTATCTAAAACATATTCACAAAAATGTTGACAGACCATCATCGTTTATTTCACTTTCGGTCTCACGACATGTACATTTTGTCTCTACGCCCATGGAGCCTACTAAGTCTTAGTGGGCTTCATGCTACATCTAATCCAGTTATCCATACAAAATATTTATATATACAGTATATTTTACGTGTAATGATTAAAATAAAGTAAAACATAAGAGCTAAAATGTCATCTACAACCAGTACACAGCAATTTCAAAATGGGACAAAAAAGTATTCGGAGTGATAAACCATTTTCCGCTGACAACCGAGAGGCAGAAAGGGACCCCATTACCAAGTGATGACATCCATGACAACGGTGATATTCCAGAACTGTCAGAGTCGGGCTTAGATGATAGTGACTGTTGACTGGAAGAAGAGATCGCACATGTTACTGCAGATTTGCAAGGCGCGTCAGCCAGGAAGATAATGTCATTACTCCAACATTACCTGCATGAAGACACGGACCGTGACGAAGATGAAGAGATGGGTGATATTGCGGCCGGTCCGTATACTGGGTCCAGCGGCTTGCACTTTCATTAATCGTTTAGCACTTTATGTGACCAGTGAATGAATGAAGGAAATTGGTGTGATCAGTGGGTATTGAGCTAGCGGTTATTTATATACAAAAGGGCTGCCCCCCGGGACATCTACTCATAATGCTCTAGCTGACAGTTTACTCAGACAGCCTGTCGAGCGGTGACCGTCAAGGTGTGAAACAAGATCGTCCAACGAGTTCCAGTCATTTCTGTACTTTAAAATTGGATTAAAAATACTATTTTGGAAATATACCAAACTATAATTTTTGAAATAATTATCCCTCAATACTTGACTTTGATGTCCATATGAAAAAAAATATCTCAATATAAAATTTGAGCGTCAATTGTAAAATTCGAGACTACCTAAGCACCTTTTGCCTTTTCGATCGATTTCTGCTATTCTTTTTTTTCCACCTAATTTGTATGGACAGAGTTTATTTCTCAAAAAGTAATTTATCTTAGATACCCGAAATTTGGTGTGATTATTTGATACACTAGGTTCTCCTTAACCATGTCTCAAAATTTCGATACTTATAATATTTTGTTTTTAATTCAGCTTCAAAGTTTAATACTGGGAGTTACTTGATTTTATAGAGAAATTTTCCATCTAAAGTCAATAGAACAAGAACTAGACCAAAGCTTTAATACGAAGCTGCGCATCTGAAAACCCCTCGGCTCTGGGCGCCAGCCATTCATAATGTATTCAATTTAAAACAAGACTTCAGGAACACCAAGCAGTCAAGTAACAAATATACAGATTATGAAAAATTTTGCCATTAGAAATGGCCTCAAACGTTTCCGTCCAATCAGAGAAACCGGTATTCATTACATAAGTCTGTTGATGCATCGACGATGTATACCAAATTTTACATCGAACATTTGAAAATTATCTGAGATAGAGATCCCTAATGATTTCGCATAAATTAAAGATGGCCGCCCATCCTTCCCACCACTCAGAGAAACTGATGTGGTTATTCATTGCAAGTCTCTTGATACATAGATTCTGTATACCAAGTTTCATATAGAACACTGAAATGGTATCAAAGATAAACATCATTAAAGATTTTGCATAAATTAAAGATGGCCACCAAGGTTTCCGCCCAAGCAGAAAAACCAGAACTGTCTATTGATACATCGATGATGTATACCAAATTTTACATTGAGCACTTGAACCGTATCAGAGATATAGATCATTAATGATTTCGCATAAATTAAAGATGGCCGCCCATCCTTCCCGCCACTCAGAGGAACCGATGTGGCTATACATTGCAGATCTCTTGATACATCGATGCTGTATACCAAGTTTCGTATAGAACACTTGAATGGTATCAGAGATATATATCATTGAAGATTTTGCATAAATTAAAGATGGCCACCAAGGTTCCGCCCAATCAGAAATGCCAGAACTGTCATTTATCGTAAGTCTATTGATGCTTCGATGATATATACCAAATTTTACATCGAGCACTCGAACAGTATCAGAGATAGAGATCATTAATGATTTTGCATAAATTAAAGATGGCCGCCCATCCTTCCCGCCACTCAGAGGAACTGATGTGGCTATACATTGCAGATCTCTTGATACATCGATGCTGTATACCAAGTTTCATATAGAACACTTGAATGGTATCAGAGATATATATCATTGAAGATTTTGCATCAATTAAAGATGGCCGCCAAGGTTTTCACCGAATCAGGGAAACTGGTTTGGTCATTCCTTTGAAGTTTCTTGATGCATCGATGATCTATACCAAGTTTCACACTGAACAGAGAAATGGTACCTAAGATACACAAGATTAATGATTTCGCATAAATTAAATATGGCCGCCAAAGTTTCCAACCAATCAGGTCCAGATTCAATAGGGTTCTGGGTCATGAGCATATGGATGTGCAGTGCAAGTTTGGGGTGCCTAGGGTAAGTCGTTCTAAAGATATCTTGGTAACAAGAAAACTGTGATGGTTTCGCATAAATTAAAGATGGCCGCCAACGTTTCTAACCAATCAGGTCCAGATTCAATAGGGTTCTGGGTCACAAGCATACGGATGTGCATTGCAAGTTTGGTGTGCCTAAGGTAAGTCGTTCTGAAGATATCTTGGTAACGAGAAAGGTGTGACGGACAGACGGACAGACGGACAGACGGACGGACGGACAGACGGACAGACGGACATGACGACGACAATACCCTTCGGCCAAATTTTGGCCGAGGGGTAAAAACTCAGACAAAGATTTCCTGTTGGAGTTGTCTTCTATCAGAAATGATGATGTATGTGACGTTAAGTGGAATACTATATTGGAAATAGCCATTTTAAAAAGAAGGCTCATTTTAGAAATTAAATTTGATTAAAATCCAAATATCTGCACAATAAATATGTTTATAGCGAACAAATTTATATATTTGGAATCCTTGAGAAATACTCTTTCAACAGACCATAGCTATGAGGCATATTGTTAGCTGTATAAAGACAAATTCAAGAGGGGGTGTAAAATTGTCTGCAGGAGGGCTCTGTATCCTTAAACATGTGTAGCAAGTATCAAAGTCATCCAATGAAAGCTGACAGCTTCAGCAAACTTTCCCTGTACCATGTGTACAGGTGTAAGACAAAACCCTCAAAATCTGAACATGAATTGCAGGCAAGCACCTAAAAGGTGCGTGGACCCCTCAGCCTGTTTTTATTAGTCAGTAGGATCAGGGCTACATCTAGAGCCAAGTTACGGAAAACATATGGGCGCCCAAAACTCAAATGAAACAAAAAACGAAAGTGTTGTTGTTGTTCAATTTGAAAGGATTTCTGAAGAAAATACTCCTAGAAAAAGCTTCTGGGAGCTTCAATATCGATCCGATTGCATAGCTGGGTACTGAATTTCATGTTAAAGGATTTTTACCAATATTTTTTTTTCTCTGGAATATGTGTCAGAAGAGTTAGTACTTAATTAAGAATTTAAAAAAAAAAAAATTCCTTGTCCCCTGTGGGCGTATTTAAGCCTTTTTAATTAAAGACCTGTAGCTCAATTTCCGCCAGTTAACCCGTTAATGAGCTTAGGCGTCACGTGACCTTGTGACGTCAGACAGGCGACCGTCTCCTGCGGGCAGCTGTCTGAGCTATATATTAAGCTGTGGATTTGCGATTACTCCATCGCGTATATCGCTGTATAATTAATCGAAAACAATTCCAAACCATGGAGGAATATGCCAGTGATGATGATCTATATACAGAGGACATAAATGGACATCTTGACGTTCTGCCGTAGCAGTTTGAATCCGTACCAAACGACCGAAATGAGGTGGAACAGAGGGACAGCGAATCTGAAGCAGATGAACCGTCCCACACGGAACATGGTCGACTTGTAAACACATACTGGTATGTTATTTATTATCTATGCCGGACGTTATATATAGGCCCCCTATGCACAGAAAGAATAAATATTTAGACAATGATCAAAATAATTTGTTAGTTCAGGCCTACCTGGTGAAATTTCAACACGGAGGCGTACGCCAATTTTGGAGTTTTCTCTTTCGTTCAGGTCAGTTTGAAAGCACGACATTAGATATCATCTACCAAAAATATTTAGTTCATTTTTTTTACTTCTGGCAAATCTGTGTTCAATACAATATTTCCAGTAGGAATATGCCGTCCAGCTAGAGTAATTGATAGGAAAGAACAAATTGCGACTTTCTAGCTGTCCTGCTCCCGACTTTTCGCAGATACATGGGGGAGGGGGGGCAATTTCTCGCACAACGGGTGTTGGTGACATTATCAGATAGCCCACCTGCACGCAAACAGTCTAGTAAATTCATGTCACGAGAGTGATATTTAGCTTACGTAAACGGTCATATTTTATATTGTATTATATTGCAACCACTCGCCTGATTTCAAATACCCTCTCCTAAATATTTTTATTACGGCACAATACAGCATTTTGGGGTCAATTTACACTGCTATTTATTAGGCGGTAGTATTCTCGAGTCGAATTGTGAAGAAACAGTATATATACAATTCCTTGAGTAAATGTCAACAGTATGATAACAATAGTATTATATTAGGTGAGAAATATTTAATAGGACAGGATTAGGCTTGTGGAGATGGCTGGATTAATTAACAACGTGGGCTTCAAGGCACGGTGGGGTTCCTGGATCAGTGTAGGTCATACGCGCTGGGAATCAATATATACTGCTTATTTATTTCTTGATGTCATTGACTTGAGAACGATACCTGTATCAAAACATCGTCCCGAATAACCTAGAAGTTCTTATCCATAAGCAATTTGTTTATTTATCTACTTCCCAACTTCTATGTGCCACTAAAAGCAATCTCTCCCAGTATGTAATTCATACTAAATTGCTACCTGTCATTAGCGAGCTCTCGCGTCTGTGACGTCACAGATTGGCGGCCTCGCTTTCATTCCACAAATATGCATATCTGACTGGGAGCTAAATAGAGCTGCCAAAAAGGCTTAAATACGCCCACAGGGGGCAAGGAAAAAATTTAAAATAAATTTCTTAATTACGTACTAACTCTTCTGACACATATTCTAGAGAAAAAAAAATATTGATAAAAAACCTTTAATAAACCTCTTTTTTGTGATTGATCACAGGCTTTTTGCGCCGAAATTCACTAAAAAAAATTGGACTCTCAATAATGAATTACGAAAAGGAACTATGAGTTTGGGATCGGAGCCTGCAAAAAATCCCTGGATACAGCCTTGCGGATACAGTTTGTGTGATTTCTGTACCGTATATAATAGACTTCGTTTTCACTTGAGTGCAGGTGTGCTGGGATTACAGCATGCAAGAAAGTGTAGCTTTATCAGTGGCAATTTATGCATTGCACAAGTGTGATAAGTTAATGGCATGGAAACACAATGATTGACACAAACCCACCATTATCATTATGAGGGCGGGGAGGGGGGGCATAAGCTCCAGGTATGGAGCTGGTTCAAAATTGCCCAGAGTCAGGCTAACAAGCGTTCCGAGAACCCCAACATCTCGCCTTGCGGAGTCATCGGCCGAAGGTGCAGCAGTATTGAAAACATACATGTACAGCAAACAATAAGGTCTGGAATAGGTGATGTGGTACAGACAATAATGTCTGGAATAGTCCTGGTACAGACAATAACATGTCCCATGTGGGATTACTGGCATATAAGTTAATCCCATGTAGGATGGGTAGGTCAGTGCCGTCGGATTACTGGTGCATAGGGCAGTCCAGTGTGAGATTACTGCTGGATAGATCAGTCCCATGTGAGATTACTGCTGGATAGGCCAGTCCTGTGTAGGATTACTGCTGGATGGACCAGTCCCGTGTGTTATTACTGATGGATTATAGACCAGTCCCCTGTGGGATTACTGCTGGATAGTCCAGTCCCAAGTGGGATTACTGCTGGATAGGCCAGTCCTGTCTGGGATTACTGCTGGATAGATGAGTCTCGTATGGGATTAATGCTGGATAGGACAGTCCCGTGAGGGATTACTGCTGCATAGGCAGTCCAGTGTGGGATTACTGCTGCATACGGCAATCCTGTGTGGGATTACGGCTGGGGAGGCCAGTCCCATGTGGGATTACTGCTGGATAGGCTAAACCTGTGTGGGATTACAGCGGGATAGGTCAGTCCCATGTAGGATTATGGCTGGATAGGTCAGTGCCATGTGGGGTACTGCTGCATATTGCAGTCCAGTGTCATATTACTTCTGGATAGGTCAGTCCCGTGTGAGATTACTGCTAGATAGGCCAGTCCCGTGTGGAATTACTGCTGGATAGGCCAGTCCCATGTGGGTTTACTGCTGGATAGGCCAGTCCGGTCTGGGATTACTGCTGGATAGGTCAGTCCCGTGTGGCATTACTGCTGGATAGGCCAGTCCCATTTGGGATTACTGCTGGATAGGTCAGCTCTGTGTGAGATTACTGCTGGATAGGCCAGTCCCAAATGGGATTACTGCTGGATAGATCAGTCTGGTCTGGGATTACTGCTGGATAGTTGAGTTCCGTATGGGATTACTGCTGGATAGGTCAGTCCCGTGTGGCATTACTGCTGGATAGGCCAGTGCCATTTGGGAATACTGCTAGATAGGTCAGTCCTGTGTGGGATTACTGCGGAAGAGCTGTGACCTAGGAAAACATGAAACATGTCCACCAAGTTTTATAATCATCCCACGAAAGGTTCAACAAACTTTCCATGTACAGATCTACATGTAAATTTTTTCACAACAAAAACCTTATGAATGGAAATGTACAAAGTCTAAACTGCAATAATTAGGACAAAAATTCATATTTAATGTCATATTTCTTAAATAGCACATGCACAGCCTCGAATCACATTGAACTTGGGTAGCAAGTGTCAAACTCATCCAATCAAAGCTGACAGCTTCAGAAAGCTTATTATTGGCAGATTACTTAGACAAAACCCTCAAAATTTGAACAAAAATTAATATTTCATCTCCTAAATAGCACAGGTACATCTTCTAATCATAAGAAACATGTGTACCAAGGTTCATAATCATTCAATGACAGCTGACAACTGCAGCAAACTGTGGTGTACAGATGTACATGTGCACTTCAGCTAAACGCAAAACTCAATCATTTGCCATAATTTGGAGAAAAATTAATATTTCATCTCCTAAATAGCACAGGTACATCTTCTAATCATTAGAAACATGTGTACCAAGGTTCATAATCATTCAATGACAGCTGACAACTGCAGCAAACTGTGGTGTACAGATGTACATGTGCACTTCAGCTAAACGCAAAACTCAATCATTTGCCATAATTTGGAGAAAAATTAATATTTCATCTCAAAAATAGCACAGGTACATTCTCTAATCATAAGAAACCTGTGTACCAAGTTTTGTAATCATCCAATGAGAGCTGACAACTGCAGCAAACTTACCATGTACATGTACATGTATACACATAGAGGCCTACATGTACAATTCACCTACACAGAAAACTCATCATTTGCCATAATTTGGAGAAAAATTTATATTTCATCTCAAAAATAGCACAGGTACATCCTCCAATCATAAGAAACATGTGTACCAAGTTTCATAATCATCCAATGACAGCTGACAACTGCAGCAAACTTACCATGTACATGTACATGTATACATGTAGAGGCCTACATGTACAATTTACCTAAACAGGAAACTCTTATCATTTGTCATAATTTGGAGAAAAATTAATATTTCTTCTCAAAAATAGCACAGGTACATCCTCCAATCATAAGAAACATGTGTACCAAGTTTCATAATCATCCAATGACAGCTGACAACTGCAACAAACTTTCTAAGTACAGATGTACATGTGCACTTTAGCTAAACGCAAAACTCTATCATAGGGATTTTAACATTGGAGCACCCCAGGGGTAGTATCCCCAGGTGGCATACCCACCCCCCCATATTTTTTTTTTTTTTTTTATATTTTTTCTGATTTTTGTAGATTTCTTTTGAATTTGCTAAACCAAAAACCGTATCATTTCCAGGCAGGGGACACCGACGACGACATCCTCTTTCTCCCCTCACAATATCTCCCCTTTACTTCGTAAGGCGAGATAAAAATGGGCTCTCCTAATCACTCGTTTTAATTAATTTCCAAGGTACAGTAACATGCAAAAGTTTTAGGATAAATCATATGATGTAGAATAGAATGATTTAACAGCAAAATTGAAGAAAAATGTTGTTCTTCATTTAAGGCGACGTGAAATTCAAACAATCCTCTTGTATTTCTGAAATAAAATAATGTCACCAATCTGTTAGTTATTACTATAAAGGAATAAATTTTAGGTGATTCCGCATGTGTGTGTGAAAAAACAATGTACACTGCATCTCATACATATCACATGAAGCTGAGAAGCTGTGGATAGGAAAAAGTCCAATAACATTTAGTGCCCCAGGGGGTGGGAAATCCTCCCGAGGGTAGTGCATAGGTTGAACAAGTGTAGCATCATGTAAGCTCCCAGATAAATGGGAATTGGGGGTCCATCCAATGATAATCTTGAATGGACCAGGCTTTCTTGGATCAGGGAACCTTCAAAAGTCACAATGAAACATGTAACCAAGGGTTCCCGATGGGCATAGATAACAGTGCAAAAGCTAAGCCATCAATAAATATTAAAATAAAAAATAATTAAAAATCATGAAATCATCATACAGCCATCTGAAAATCTAATCATTTCATCAGACAACATTCAGGAAGCTCTCACCAAAGTTTGGTCAGGCCCGACTTGATAGATCTGCAGATATTCAGTGGACAAGAACATGTTGATGGGCATAGATAACAGTGCAAAAGCTGAGCCATCAATAAATAATAAAAAAAAATAATTAAAAATCATGAAATCATCATAGCCATTTGAAAATCTAATCATTTCATCAGTCAACATTCAGGAAGCTCTCACCAAAGTTTGGTCAGGCCTGACTTCATAGATCTGCAGATATTCAGCGGACAAGAACATGTTGACGGACGTACGTACATGGCAACAAAAAGACCCCACAGCCCTATGGGCTGAGGGGTAACAAAAATTAATATTTCATCTCAATATTAGCACAGGCACATCCTCTAATCATATGAAATATGTGTACCGAGTTTCCTAATCATCCAATGAAACCTGACAAATTCAGACAACTTTTCAGTACATTTTTGTCAAACAAAATACCTTATTTATAATTGGCAAATTACTAAGTCCAAAACCTCATAATTTGGACACAAATTAATATTTCATCTCACAAATAGCACAGATGCATCCTCCAATCATAAGAATCATGTGTACCAAGGCTAATTATCATCCATTGAGAGCTGACAAGTGCAACAAACTTTCTATGTACAGATGAACATGTGCACTTCAGCTAAACGAAAAACTGTATCATAGGGATTTTAACATTGGAGCACCCATGGAATTCCCAGGGGTAGTACCCCAGGTGGAATACCCTCCCTCCCCCCTCCCCCTATTATTTATTATTATTTTAAAAAAAAAAAAAAAATCTGAATTTTTCTAGATTTTATTTGAATCTACTAAACCAAAAACCTTATCATTTCCAGGCCAGGGACATCGACACAGATGTCGACATCCTCTTCCCCCCCCCCCCCCCCATACAGTATTTCCCCTGGTAAGGCGAGATAAAAACAAGAACAACAGACACATGCATTTCCCGGTTTGAAAATCACAACCATGAATGCGGAACACTGTGGACTTTATGAATGAAACCAATTTCCGACTGAACAAAAATGATCATATCGAGAGGAATTACAAAGTCAGCTTGATATGATCAGTTGTGTAGCTGATCTTACTTTTACATACATGCTGCGTAATGCATTTCTGCACATTATCAAACAAAGTTTGTTGAGGTACTGTTTGCACCTGCTTGCATGAATCGAAGATATGCTCCAAAAAACAAATTTCCAATGACTACTTTGAGATAGGCAGTTTTATTCGATAGATCCACACATCTGGCAGGTATTCATCCACAGAGTTTCCAAAGAAAAAGGTTTCAGCAGGTGTTCAGTTCGGTGTGGCAGTGGGTTTTTTTTTGTTTTTTTTGTTTTTTTGCCAAAAATGTCAATAAAAAGGGTGTGGCTGGGGGTAAATCATTGATGCCGCAGTCCATGAGAAACATTATTTTTGGCCTAAAGTTGACACACATGAGGATAACTAAGCATGTACTAACTGTTAGAACTATCAGTAGTGCCAGTACTATAACATGTAACTACAACATTGAACATTGAACACATGGGGGGGAATGAGCAGGCATGGCCAGTCTCTACATGTACATGTATAGATCTAACCCACAGGCTCCATACTTCATGTAAGGATCACTATACAACTTGGGATATTTCAAGCTGTACAGACATGACAGAGGCTCAGATTTATAGATGCCCACATGAAGTGAGCTGTACAAACATGACAGAGGCCCAGATTAGATGCCCACATGAAGTACGGTACTGGCCATTCACTAGTACTACTCCATGCAAGATGTGTACTTACTAAATAGAACTGACATTTATCTGGAGGAAAAATGGTCAAGAAACAGAATCCAAATCAAAATGAATACTGAATAAGCTACAAAGTACATAAATAAAATTATCAATTCATCAATGTCTAAATAATTACACATAAATTCAAATTTGATAGCATTAATCTAAGGTAAGAAAAATAAAGATATAACTTACTGGATAAAAGAGCTTTGGAAATCAGACAAATTAATGAGCTTTCAAGAAATTTCAGTTATAATTTTTTTTTTTTTTTTTTAGTTAAAAAACACAGTATGGATGAATCCTGTTGG
Source organism: Hanleya hanleyi (assembly GCA_036873755.1). Taxonomy (NCBI): domain Eukaryota; kingdom Metazoa; phylum Mollusca; class Polyplacophora; order Lepidopleurida; family Hanleyidae; genus Hanleya; species Hanleya hanleyi. The sequence continues at coordinate 1,095 of JAVTVY010011048.1, read as the reverse complement.
TACATCAATGACACAAATTGAATGACTGACTCAATGAAGGCCCCTGGAAGGCCTGAGGTGGGAGTAGGACTGGTGACTGACATGGGGGAACTGTGAAAGGGGTCTCCCTGAAAGTCCCTAAAAGGCCTGAGGTGGGGGCATGAATAGTGACTAACCTGGGGGACTGACTGTGAGAGGGGTCTCCCTGAAGGCCCCCGGAAGGCCTGCAGTGGGGGTATGAGTGGTGACTAACCTGGGGGACTGACTGTGAGAGGGGTCTCTCTGAAGGCCCCCAGAAGGCCTGAGGTGGGGCTATGAGTGATGACTAACCTGGGGGACTGACTGTGAGGGGGGGGGGGGTGTCTCCCTGAAGGCCCCCGGAAGGCCTGAGGTGGGGCTATGAGTGGTGACTAACCTGGGGGACTGATTGTGATAGGTGTCTCCCTGAAGGCCATGGGGAGGCCTGAGGTGAGGGTATGAAATGGTGACTCACCTGGGGGTCTGACTGTGAGAGGGGTTTCACTGAAGGCCCCCGGAAGGCCTGAGGTGGGCGGGTGTATGAATGGTGACTGACCTGGGGGACTGACTGTGATAGAGGGCTCCCTGAAGCCCCCGGAAGGCCTGAGGTCAGGCTATGAGTGGTGACTGACCTGAGAGACTGACTATGAGAGGGGTCAATATCTGAAGGCCACTGGGAGGCCTGAGGTGGGGGTATAAGTGCTGACTGACCTCGGGGACTAACTGTGAGAGGGGTCTCTCTGAAGGCCCCCGGAGGGCCTGTGGTGGAGGTATGACTAACCTGGGGAACTGACTGAGAGGGGTCTCCCTGAAGGCCCCCGGAAGGCCCGAGGTGGGGCTATGAGTGGTGACTAACTTGGGGGACTGACTGATAGGGGTCTCCCTGAAGGCCACGGGGAGGCCCGAGGTGAGGGTATGAAATGGTGACTGACCTGGGGGACTGACTGTGAGAGGAGTTTCCCTAAGGCCCCCGGAAGGCCTGAGGTGGGGTTATGAGTGATGACTGACCTGGGGGACTGACTGTGAGAGGGGTCTCCCTGAAGGCCCCCGGAAGGCCTGAGGTGGGGGTATGAGTGATGACTGACCTGGGGGACTGAC
>JAVTVY010011047.1:0-50979 GCA_036873755.1 Hanleya hanleyi | reverse complement strand
AGAGACGAGGTGTATATTTGTAGAGTATATAGATGGCAAAGACCACATAATCACGATAACCTGGAGTAGTAGAGCGAAGGTGATTGATACTTATATACCTTATCTATATGGGGATCAACACATCCGATCCGCCAGTCTTGGTAATTATTCACAGTAATTTTATCATGCAGGTCTATCCTATGCAGACTGACCTATTATTGACAGGGTAATGGCTCTTGGTCCATTGCTTCTATATATCTATGAATACTCTTAGTACTATTAGTCGTAATGAGTACAAATTGACGATCTGAAAACAAACAACCTACGAGTACTGGTAGTACTGACACCAATATTGAAGCTTGGTAGTACTGACACCAATATTGAAGCTTGGCAGTACCGACACCAATATCCAAGCTTGGCAGTACTGACACCAATATTCAAGCTTGGCATTACTGACACTAATATCCAAGCTTGACAGTACTGACATCAATATCCAAGCTTGACAGTACTGACACCAATGTCCAAGCTTGGCAGTTTTGACACCAATATCCAAGCTTGACAGTATTGACACCAATATTCAAGCTTGACAGTACTGACACAAATACCCAAGCTTGGCAGTACTGACACAAATAACAAAGCTTGGCAGTACTGACATCAATATTCAAGCTTGGCATTACTGACACCAATATCCAAACTTTGCAGTACTGACACCAATATTCAAGCTTGGCATTACTGACACCAATATCCAAACTTTGCAGTACTGACACCAATATTCAAGCTTGGCAGTACTGACACCAATATTCAAGCTTGGCGGTACTAACATCAATATTCAAGATTGGCAGTATTGACACCAATATTTCAGCTTGGCAGTATTAACACCAATATCCAAGCTTGGCAATACTGACACCAATATTCAAGCTTGGCAGTACTGACACCAATGTTCAAGCTTGACAGTACCGACAACAACATCCAGGCTTGGCAGTACTGACACCAATATTCAAGCTTGACAGTACTGGCATCAATATCCAAGCTTGGCAGTATTGTCACCAATATCCAAGGTTTGCAATACTGACACCAATATTCAAGCTTGGCAGTATTGACACCAATATCCAAGCTTGAGAGTACTGACACCAATATCCAAGGTTTGCAGTACTGACACCAATATTCAAGCTTGGCAGTACTGACACCAATATTCAAGCTTGGCAGTACTGACACCAATATTCAAGCTTGGCAGTACTGACACCAATATTCAAGCTTGACAGTATTGACAACAATATTTCAGCTTGGCAGTATTAACACCAATATCCAAGCTTGGCAGTACTGACACCAATATTCAAGCTTGGCAGTACTGACACCAATATTCAAGCTTGACAGTAACGACACCAATATTCAAGCTTGGCAGTACTGACACCAATATTCAAGCTTCGCAGTACTGACACCAATATTCAAGCTTGGCAGTACTGACACCAATATTCAAGCTTGGCAGTACTGACACCAATATTCAAGCTTGACAGTACTGACACCAATATTCAAGCTTGGCAGTACTGACACCAATATTCAAGCTTGGCAGTACTGACATCAATATTCAAGCTTGACAGTACTGACACCAATATTCAAGCTTGGCAGTACTGACACCAATATTCAAGCTTGACAGTACTGACACCAATATTCAAGCTTGACAGTACCGACAACAACATCCAAGCTTGGCAGTACTGACACCAATATCCAAGCTTGACAATACTGACACCAATATTCAAGCTTGGAAGTATTGACACCAATATCCAAGCTGGGCAGTACTGACACCAGTATTCAGGCTTGGCAGTACTGACACAAATATCCGAGCTTGGCAGTACTGACACAAATAACCAAGCTTGGCAGTACTGACATCAATATTCAAGCTTGACAGTACTGACACAAATACCCAAGCTTGGCAGTACTGACACAAATAAACAAGCTTGGCAGTACTGACATCAATATTCAAGCTTGGCATTACTGACACCAATATCCAAACTTGACAGTACTGACACCAATATCCAAGCTTGACAATACTGACACCAATATTCAAGCTTGGAAGTATTGACACCAATATCCAGGCTGGGCATTACTGACACCAATATTCAAGCTTGGAAGTATTGACACCAATATCCAAGCTGGGCAGTACTGACACCAATATTCAAGCTTGGCAATACTGACACCAATAGCCAAGCCCAGCAGTATTGACACCAATAGCCAAGCCCAGCAGTATTGACACCAATAGCCAAGCCCAGCAGTATTGACACCAATATTCAAGCTTGGCAATACTGACACCAATAGCCAAGCCCAGCAGTATTGACACCAATATTCAAGCATGGTAGAATTGACACCAATATCCATGCTTGGCAGAACTGACATCAATATCCAATCTCTGCCGTATCGACACCAATACCCAAGCTTGGCAGAATTGACACGAGGACCAATATATCCAAGCTGGCTCAAAATAAAATATATGTTTGTTCCTAGCAAGACAGAATCAGTGATCACTATTTATGAAACTGGCAAATCTATAGAGTGAACTGGCAAACGATCCTAAAAATTATTGAATAATTATACACTGAGTATGTGTTTGTTTTTATCCAAAAACATTGTTTATAGTATAACGTATCTCAATCGCGTTTTTGCAGTACATGGGGTTTACAAGGCCCCTTGTAGAACAACAATAATAATGAAGAAAGTCGTGAGCGACATGTCTGATTTAATTCATGGTGTTTAAAAGGCCCCTTGTAGAACAATACTAATAATGTAGAAAGTCGTAGGAGACATGCCTGATGTAAAACATGGTGTTTACAAGGCTCCTTGTAGAACAACAAAAATAATGAAAAAAGTCATGAGAGACATGTCTGATTTAATTCATGGTGTTTACAAGGCCCTTGTAGAACAACAATAATAATGTAGAAGTCGTGAGAGACATGTCTGATTTAATTCATGGTGTTTACAAGGCCCCTTGTAGAACAACAATAATAATGTAGAAAGTCGTGAGAGACATGTCTGATTTAATTCATGGTGTTTACAATGCCCCTTGTAGAACAACAATAATAATGTAGAAAGTCGTAGGAGACATGCCTGATGTAAAACATGGTGTTTGCAAGGCCCCCTGTAGAACAACAATAATAATGTAGAAAGTCGTAAGACATGACTGATTTAATACATGGTGTTCACAAGGCCCCTTGTAGAACAACAATAATAATGCAGAAAGTCGTAAGAGACATGTCTGATTTAATTCATTGTGTTTACAATGCCCCTTGTAGTACAACAATAATAATGTAGAAAGTCGTAAGAGACATGACTGATTTAATTCATGGTGTTTATACGGCCCCTTGTAGAACAACAATAATAATGTAGAAAGTCGTAAGAGACATGACTGATTCAATTCATGGTGTTTACAAGGCCCCTTGTGGAAAATCAATACTAATGTAAAAACGCGCAAGAGACATGACTGATTTAATTGATGGTGTTTATACTGCACCTTGTAGAACAACAAAACTATAAAATGTAGAAAGTCGTAAGAGACATCTCTGATTTAATTAATGGTGTTCATACGGCCCCTTGTAGAACAACAAAACTATAAAATGTAAAAAGTCGCAAGAGACATATCTGATTTAATTAATGGTGTTCATACGGCCCCTTGTAGAACAACAAAACTATCAAATGTAGAAAGTCGTAAGAGACATATCTGATTTAATTAATGGTGTTCATACGGCCCCTTGTAGAACAACAAAACTATAATATGTAGAAAGTCGTAAGAGACATATCTGATTTAATTAATGGTGTTCATACGGCCCCTTGCAGAACAACAAAACTATAAAATGTAGAAAGTCGTAAGAGACATATCTGATTTAATTAATGGTGTTCATACGGCCCCTTGCAGAACAACAAAACTATAAAATGTAGAAAGTCGTAAGAGACATACCTGATTTAATTAATGGTGTTCATACGGCCCCTTGTAGAACAACAAAACTATAAAATGTAGAAAGTCGTAAGAGACATATCTGATTTAATTAATGGTGTTCATACGGCCCCTTGCAGAACAACAAAACTATAAAATGTAGAAAGTCGTAAGAGGCATGACTGATTTAATTAATGGTGTTCATACGGCCCCTTGCGGAACAGCTATACTGATGTAGAAAGCCGCAAGAGGAAGGAAAGATGCCGTTTAAACTATACATGGAATCAAGGGATGCACACTTACATTTTAGAGACACTTGATTGGGGAATTCAAAATTTCAAAATGAAATCCGATACAGTTTCCGTACAGTTTCACTAAGAAGATTTAGGTGAAGAACACAAGATACAGTATGTATTCCAGATCAGTGACAGTGCAGATCATTGTCCGCGTCACATACACGCTAGTAACCAAGATGGGACCACGAGCCATTCAGGTTAGATCACACGCGCTAGTAAACCAAGACGAGATGAGCCAATTAAATTCACCGGTAATTAGGTGATTTGGCCAATCGAGTAAACCGTATTACCATAGAGGCGAGAAACACACGTATGTATATGTGAAGACTATAAAATGGTTCCATAACGTTATGCAGTTTATAATCAGTAGTACTGGAATCAAGTGATTTAAAGTCGATATAACTGCATTTTTTTTCCAAGTCATTTATGGCTGTGATCTGATAAAAAGTAAATTTTTACCAGTATGGCAGTTTTCATAATTTTATAGCTCGGCCTATGAAGTTCAAGAATCTTTCGGAACCAGCAATGCCTTTATGCACTGGTACATTTGTATATTGTTCACATGCATGTGGGTTATACAAAGGCGTTACGTTAACAGTTGATGTCGTCAGGTTTTAATACATCGGAAATCAACTGAGGAAGGAATTAAAGACCGCAATATCCATAAAGCCTAAATGGTCCACCGCAATATCCATAAAGCCTAAATGGTCCACCGCAATATCCATAAAGCCTAAATGGTCCACCGCAATATCCATAAAGCCTAAATGGTCCTCCGCAATATCCATAAAGCCTAAATGGTCCACCGCAATATCCATAAAGCCTAAATGGTCCACCGCAATATCCATAAAGCCTAAATGGTCCACCGCAATATCCATAAAGCCTAAATGGTCCACCGCAATATCTATAAAGCCTAAATGGTCCACCGCAATATCCATAAAGCCTAAATGGTCCACCGCAATATCCATAAAGCCTAAATGGTCCACCGCAATATCCATAAAGCCTAAATGGTCCACCGCAATAGACATAAAGCCTAAATGGTCCACCGCAATAGACATGAATAAGGTAGGTGTACAAAGGAAGGGATTAACCTTCCAAACAGTTCGAGTGCTCCAGGATAGTTCAATGCTAATGGACCCACAGAAACACAATTAGTGTTGAGCGAAGAAATATATATATCAACTTACCAACGTAATCCTGATTATTCCACATAACACGTCTGTATCCTTTAGAGACGAACACCTTACATCAACGACGTACGTTACCAATCTGAGCAGCAGACAAGAACGTGCGCACGAGCTAACTATCCGACTGTTCACAGGCAGAAGTTATCGATAAATGGCATTGCTGAAGCTCTTGATTCAGTCCATCGAGTGTATGAATCGCAATTATATCGAGTGTTCAACCTACCTTAATGTGTAGAGTAAGAATGGATTTTACCGTCTCAAACAATCAATCGATAGCAGTTGGCCTATCGACCAACCTTCATCTGACTGGAAGGCCTATCCTCTATATGCCGGTACCGTGGGCTACAAGCGTCTAGTCCGTCATTCAATATTCTGCCGTCGTCCATTAAATAATTTCCGCGTCAATAATCCAAAAACCTATTCCATATTCCATCTAACAGCATTAGCACCAAGTTCAACAAAACTCATAGTATACATAACACATAAGCTAATTTTCTGTAAGAGAGAAGCGGTTAACAGTTTTCAGTGATGCCGACAAGACAGCATGATCTTCTAAATATATCACATCCATATCCCTGATCAGTATTTTTAATCCATGAGTTTCGTTGTAAAGGCACTATCTAGAGAATGATGTATATCAAGTACGCTTTGATTGTGAATTTTCATATGAACACCATGAGGATCTTGAAGTACATGGTTTGACACAGCTCCTGGCCCCGGTTTAATTGGAATTACACACAAGTTACGAAACGTAACGCCATAGACCTTGCAAAATACGCACGAATTTTGCTCTCAGCATTGTGATATGTATCGCCAAATTTGAAAACTTTTGATCTCAACCGTTTTGCAATGGCCGACAAATGAATTGATCCACAATGTTAAATATTAAAAAATATGATCGGAAATTGGGTATTTTACTCTGTTATTGACAATAGGATTGATTATTGAGTATTTTACTCTATTTCGTGAGATGGCTCATGTAATCGCACACGGTGCATGTTTTAGGTAATCTTAAACATTTCACTCAGCGACGACAGTTGCGACGCGTCAAGTGCTACAACCGATTGGTACCTCTGGTCTCTTCATAGTCAGCAACAGTCTAGCTAAATAATATATAGTTCTCTAGTATGAGGGCAATAGGTCGGCCCCAGTCACCTCCAGCGAGGGTTTTAGATAATTTTATTACGAATCACCCACCTCTGAAACTGCCGTACATCTAATCTCTATCCCCTCCTGCGCACTATTTTAAAATCTTGTGCACTATTGTGAAATAGTAACGCATATAATCGCCGTCTGAATTTTCCAGTCGACAGCTTCCACTTTATACGCGCTATGTTCAATTGCAAACGACCCAGCATATATATACCGTGACGTCACCAACATGGCGCGTAGAGAGTTCAGACGGCGATTATATGCGTTACTATTTCACAATAGTGCGCAAGATTATAAAATAGTGCGCAGGAGGGGATAGATATTAGATGTACGGCAGTTTCAGAGGTGGGTGATTCGTAATAAAATTATCTAAAACCCTCGCTGGAGGTGACTGGGGCCGACCTATAGCCCTCATACTCAGAGGGATATATATTATTTAGCTACAACAGTCATACAATTTTGGGTGGGGCGGTTCGGGACGGGGGGGAGTTGGAAGTGCAGTCGAATCAATGTTGATCTGTCTTTTATACTCATCATGGGAAGGTGAACACTACCAATGCTTGGATTGACGAGTGACCCCGGTCCATTTATTTAAGCTAACCGACAACAGCAACATATGGACACAATACGCCACTGTTTAGTCTATTGAAAATACTGACGGTACAAGAAATAAATATCTATCTAGTCATTTTATTCGTTGCAAACTGCCATCGCAGCGGAAACCTTAAACTTTCGCTTCGCAATTCAAGTCGCGGGTTAAGATTTATTTATTGAGAGCAACCTTCGAATTGTAACTTACGTTGTGAGTATCTGGTGGAAATTGGAATTATAAATCAACCGGCTATTCCAGAATAATGTGCTCCACAATATACATGTATGCATCTGTTAATTTGCTGTTTATGTTTGTTTTTAGTGAAGGACGTCAACGTTATTACAATTCACCGAAATATTTTATTACATAACATCATGGGATAAAACAAACTCCTTGGTGTTTTCATCCCTCCATTACAATTTGTTACAGTAACAACCCAATTACGATGATTTGGTGAGCTAAAAGTGAATTGAATTGAAAGTAGGCCTACTCACAACGATATCTATTTGATAGCTTTGAGAATTGAAATCATGATAACATATCCAGTGAACTCAGACGCAAATCTGGCCTGCACACACAGATTTAGGATGACCAAGCGTGGCAACATTTATGTGGTCAACCGACTGGTCGTCCACAGGTCAACTTCTCGGTGAGGTTAAATTTTCCACTTAATCCAACACTATTTCATTTGCTGCAAGACACGGTCATGGGATAATCATGGATCCAACAGAGAAGATACCCATCATAATGTGGAGTGAAAACGAACGAATTCAGACGAAATAATACAGCTATGGTCTGACCATGGAAGGCCTACTTGCTGGATGAAACAGTCAAGATACATACTGTACTCTTGTCTGTGGCGCGGCATCGATTACATGTATATGCATCCCGGATTAAAGTAGCCTGAGGTGTTTAGACATGCGGTCAGACAGACCGACAGACAGACATATATGAAGGTAACACTGTGGATGATTTTCTCTAGGATACATTCTTTACGTTAGATGTTTGTGGACGATGGGAATGAACAGCGAACCGAGTTCTACATGCGCCTGCAGAGTTGCCCATGAGACTGGAATATGCAATCATGCCTGATGCGCTTTATACTTGTGGAAGCTGGGACAGACCTGCTTCTGCTGTCGTCAGGTGGGATGATAGGCCTGCTTCTGCTGTCGTCAGGTGAAATGATAGGCCTGCTTTTGCTGTCGTCAGGTGGGATGATAGGCCTGCTTCTGCTGTCGTCAGGTGGGATGATAGGCCTGCTTCTGCTGTCGTCAGGTGAGATGATAGGCCTGCTTCTGCTGTCGTCAGGTGGAATGATAGACCTACTTATGCTGTCTTCAGGTGTGATGATAGGCCTACTTCTGCTGTCGTCAGGTGAGATGATAGGCCTGCTTTTGCTGTTGTCAGGTGGGATGATAGGCCTGCTTCTGCTGTCGTCAGGTGGGATGATAGGCCTGCTTCTGCTGTCGTCAGGTGAGATGATAGGCCTGCTTCTGCTGTTGTCACGTGGGATGATTTCTGGAAATTCAATCGGATCTTGGAGATTTCGGATATTGGGATACCGTAATGAATTTACATGGGGCATGGGAGTGGGACTCGGAGGAAGGACCCCATCACTTCCTCATCACCTCGTATGGGCATATGGGCGTAATCACTGATTACGATAGTATGAAGATAGATTTTATCCCACCGTAGTGAGCGGAAGAAACTAGGATCGGTTTGTTTTCTGCATTAGATGCAATATTATCCCGCCATAAACAGAATAAAAAATGACACAGCAATATTCTAAATGTGCAGGTAAGCAGACTTTGTTGGCAAGTTTGTTTTCTCTGTTTGTTTTAGGGGAACAGATTATCCAACCATTTCGTGAAAGCATGTTCTGTGGAAGTATCTCAATGCCTTTCCATGCCTTGATAGGCCTGCTTTTGCTGTCGTCAGGTGGGATGATAGGACTGCTTCTGCTGTCGTCAGGTGGGAGATAGGCCTACTTCTGCTGTCGTCAGGTGTGATGATAGGCATGTTTCTGCTGTCGTCAGGTGGGATGATAGGCCTGCTTTTGCTGTCGTCAGGTGGGATGATAGGCCTGCTTCTGCTGTTGTCATGTGGGAGGATAGACCTGATTATGCTGTCGTCAGGTGGGATGATAGGCCTGCTTCTGCTGTCGTCAGGTGGGATGATGATGGGCCTACTTCTGCTGTTGTCATGTGGGATGATTTCTGGAAATTCAATGGGATCTTGGAGATTTCGGATATTGGGATACCGCAATGAGTTTACATGGGGCATGGGAGTGGGACTCGGAGGAAGGACCCCATCACTTCCTCATCACCTCGTATGGGCATATGGGCGTAATCACTGATTACGATAGTATGAAGATAGATTTTATCCCACCGTAGTGAGCGGAAGAAACTAGGATCGGTTTGTTTTCTGCATTAGATGCAATATTATCCCGCCATAAACAGAATAAAAAATGACACAGCAATATTCTAAATGTGCAGGTAAGCAGACTTTGTTGGCAAGTTTGTTTTCTCTGTTTGTTTTAGGGGAACAGATTATCCAACCATTTCGTGAAAGCATGTTCTGTGGAAGTATCTCAACGCCTTTCCATGCCTTGATAGGCCTGCTTTTGCTGTCGTCAGGTGGGATGATAGGCCTACTTCTGCTGTCGTCAGGTGGGATGATAGGCCTGCTTCTGCTGTCGTCAGGTGGGATGATAGGCCTGCTTCTGCTGTCGTCAGGTGGGATGATAGGCCTGCTTCTGCTGTCGTCAGGTGAGATGATAGGCCTGCTTCTGCTGTCGCCAGGTGAGATGATAGGCCTACTTCTGCTGTCGTCAGGTGAGATGATAGGCCTGCTTCTGCTGTCGTCAGGTGGAATGATAGGCCTACTTATGCTGTCGTCAGGTGTGATGATAGTCCTGCTTCTGCTGTCGTCAGGTGGGATGATAGGCCTGCTTTTGCTGTCGTCAGGTGGGATGATAGGTCTGCTTCTGCTGTCGTCAGTTGGGATGATAGGACTGCTTCTGCTGTCGTCAGGTGGGAGATAGGCCTACTTCTGCTGTCGTCAGGTGTGATGATAGGCATGTTTCTGCTGTCGTCAGGTGGGATGATAGGCCTGCTTTTGCTGTCGTCAGGTGGGATGATAGGCCTGCTTCTGCTGTTGTCATGTGGGAGGATAGACCTGATTATGCTGTCGTCAGGTGGGATGATAGGCCTGCTTCTGCTGTCGTCAGGTGGGATGATGATGGGCCTACTTCTGCTGTTGTCATGTGGGATGATTTCTGGAAATTCAATGGGATCTTGGAGATTTCGGATATTGGGATACCGCAATGAGTTTACATGGGGCATGGGAGTGGGACTCGGAGGAAGGACCCCATCACTTCCTCGTGACCTCGTATGGGCATATGGGCTTAATCACTGACTACGATAGTATGAAGATAGATTTTATCCCACCGACGTGGGCGGAAGAAACTAGGATCGGTTTGTTTTCTGCATTAGATGCAATATTATCCCGCCATAAACAGAATAAAAATGACACAGCAATATTCCAAATGTGCAGGTAAGCAGACTTCGTTGGCAAGTTTTGTTTTCTCTGTTTGTTTTAGAGGAACAGATTATCCAACCATTTCGTGTAAGCATGTTCTGTGGAAGTATCTTAATGTCTTTCCAGACGTATACTGCTCATGTTTCTCCGCATCTTCCAAGATAGCAATATAGGAATACTTAGAGGAAAGTGAACAAAAACAGAAAACATGAACTGAAACGTCGGAAAAAAAAACAACAAAAAAACAACGACGGATTATGGTTAGACGACAAATTCCAGAGCAAATTCGCTACAAACGAGCCTACGATGGCAAAGTCCTTGACAAATTACTTATAATTGCATTTTAAGCATGTATGTTTATGCTGGCCTCATCCTGTCTGAAGAAACTGGAAACTGATCCGCCCCTGATAACTGCCACACCTCAGCCCCCTGATAACTGCCACCCCTCCTCCCACTGGTAACTACCACCCAATCGTTGCCTGGTAACTGCCACCCGTCCATCCCCTGGTAACTACCATCCCTCCACCCCTTGTAACTGTCACCCCTCCATCCCCTTGTAACTGCCACCCCTACATCCCCTGGTAACTGTCACACCTTCATCCCCTGGTAACTGCCACCCCTTCACCACCTTGTAACTGCCACTCCTCCGTCGCTTGGTAACTGCCACCGTTCCGTCCCCTGGTAACTGCCACCCCTCCACCTCTTGTTAACTGCCACCCTCCACCCTCTGAGAACTGCCTCCATCCCCTGGAGATGACTACGTAGTGAATGTCGGGTTTGAAGATTATTTGCACGTACTTGCAACTGTGGGAGATGTATATGCAAGCATCAATATGTTATATAATATTCCTATGCGTATCCCGAATTGGAGTGGCAGGTACGAGACAGAATATCATAAAAGAAGCAGCTTTAGCTTTTTTCCACTTGTCTATGTCTGCGAATGCTAATAACGCATCAATAATGCACATATAAATTGTTACTTACATATGCTTTGTGTGCATGCCTGAAGGAAAGGAGGCTTTGTAATTTTATTTTACACCAAAAGGTAATTACTCCGCAAATAAACCATGCACCGGCACTAAGCTCAAACGAGTTTTGTGTTTCCAAAGTATTTATTATTCATCAATCATTTGCTATATCTTTTCGTCGCGCCATCTTAATTGGAGCGCTATGCCCGGTGAGGTAAGGAGATAACGTTTTACAAATAGGTACCCCATATTAAACACTTCCAGAAGGATTGGCCCCGTTCGTGAAGCTTATTTCTAAAATAACATTTGCATGAGAAATATATCCCGAGAGAGATGGGTCATCAGAAAGCCACTTTTTATTGAACTAAAATAACCCGAGGTACATAGAGAATGACGACAGGAAAGTAGTTCTTCCTCCGAACTGATAAAATAGATGGTGATAGCGAGCATGGTACAGATTGACCTGATCCAACGAAGCGAAAATTAGCCCCAATAATTTATGCATAAACTACAAGCTAAGGCAATCCGACTTCATCGCATTAATCCTTAGACAAAACAATTTCCCTCGGCGCATCGACATGTGCACTGACGCGGAACCTCCCGGCTTAAAAATATGGTTCGTCTTTTCCGCATCTTATCTTGGACCACAGGGTGGAAAATATCTTTAATCATTGATAAATGGACTATTTTGGACTTGAAGTTACTGTACCAAAATGATCGCCAATGTAAGCCGAATGGTCCTATCTTGGAACAGAAGGATAATTGGAGGCATGCCATGTTAAAAATCTGCCCAATTCTGTAAGTATCTATTCTTTGTCTATGAATTAATAGTCCAGTAAAATTGAGGTTTGACCCACCACAAATTGCAACAGAATTGTTTTTGCTGCAGTGCATTTCCGAAAGGTCTCTAGAATAACATACTAAAAGTCTACAAACAGATATGCATGGGAAATATATTAAATTTCAAGTTGAAATTTGAGGTATTTTTCGCGAAATTTCAGTGTTTACCTGTCTCTTGCTCCTATAAGAAAACCTTGTACTTGGTACTAAGCGTGAAAGAAATGGGTCATTACTTACACTCATTCCATTCGTTATCATATCAAGGTTATACTCAGCCTAAAATAATACCCTTGCACGAAAATATTTATGGAGAAATTCAAAATGGCGGATGTATGGGGTCATTCTAAATCTGAACTTTTTACCATTTTCATGACAGTCCAGGCAATCTATCTGGGTTTTTTTAGCTGGACCCAAAACAAATTGCAACAGAATTTTTTTCACTGGTATGTATTTCTAATAGGTTCCCAGAACAACATACTAAAAGTCTACCAAAATCTATTTGGTGGAGATACGACTTTTTTTGAAAACAAAGATACGCCATTTTATAATACATAATAGGCCATTATGCCTCATATAAGCAAGGTAGAATATTGTTTTTTCCGTAAATAAGGACAGTTTATCATCCAGAAATCCAATTAATACATGACCCAGGGTACAGTATGCCATGGTGGTGAAAACGTGTGTCTTCCTGGTGGATGTGCTCATAAGCGTGGATAGCAAACTGATAGTTCAGCATCAGGCTATATGAATTATACATGGTAATATTCAGTCAGTTAACATTTTTCGATTAGCATAATCATCTGAGAAATGAAATGACAAGCTGTGATGTATTTTCCTTCAACCGATAACTGTCACAGACAATATTTCCACAAACCCACTCATGGAGATATCACAACATGTGCCTTGTTGAAAAATACAGCTCTGCAAACCATTAATGATCTATCGCAATTGTGTGTCAGATATGTTTTGACGAAAGAAGAATAATTATGCAGATCCTACCAGCTAATTATCAAACAAATAATAATCTAGATTATAGGCAAACTTGATGTTCTACCATGACGCCCTACCATGCCATTTACCATGTTACATTTTACATTTTACATTTTCAACAATATAAGCCATGCTCCTATAGATGCATCTTCTTCAGCTACAATCTTTCTTGCAGTTGCACCTGATAACCTCAAAGAGTGCCAGTGGAACTGGTGGCAGTTCAGTTTTCACAGAGAGAAGCCACCCACCCTCATTCTTGTGGCTGCAATGTATGGTCTTCCCCTTTCCACTCTAAACACGCGAACCTTGATACTTAGCTGATGCTGATATTGGTGGAAGGTTTTGAATGCCAGTATGTCGGCACCTCTTCCCACTTCCCTTATATGTGTTGTAATTGTATCTGCATATATATGGGTCGTTTTTATCAAAGAAACGCTTGTATCTCATGCAGCCAATTGCTTCGTCAGGGTTACCATTGTATAGACACACAAGCACCTGCAATAGATAACCTCAATCGGGACTCCCAATGGCCTGGTTGAACACTTCAGCTTGTTGGCGAAATAGCTCATTGAGCGTTGTTTTCTTTACGGCCGCACATATACTGTGTCACAGCCCTGAATGGCATGCACAAACACCATATTTGTGCAGACTTACATTCCCAGCACAGCCTTTGTCTTCTTGACATTCCAAACTATCCGTTTCTTTGCATTCTCTCTTGGCTGAAAGTAGATGCCATTGTCATCCATGTCTGCATGAAAACAGAGCAGAACTAACAGGTCAGTATCATAACCAACCAAAGTTTTGATGCTTTCAGTCGAATAAATGGCAGCTTTTACAATAAAAACATCTGCATATGAAACATCCCGCCCTTTCCAACTGGTCACTCATAAGAGTAATGAACTGCTACTTGTTGACGTTGTTTGCTAAAACAGAGCTACACCACCAAGCGCCTCCACTCAAAATTTCTCAAATTTGGCGATACATTTCGCATGTTGATAGCAAAATACGAGCGTAGCGTGCAAGATCTATGGCGTTACGTTTCGTAACTTGTGTCTAATTTCGCTTAACCCGGGGCTAGGGGCGGTATGAACCCATGTACTTCAAGATCCTCATGGTACTCATATGAACAGTCACAATCAAAGCGTGATCGAGATACATCATTCTTTAGATGACGACTTTACAATGAATATTATGGATTAAGAATACTGATCAGCGATACGGATTTGATATTTTTGGAACATCATGATGTCTTGCCGGCATCATTGAAAACTGTTGACCGCTTCTCTCTTGCAGGAAACAAGCCTATGTTTATGTATACTATGATTGTCTTTTTGAATTTGGTGCTAATACTGTTATATGGAATATGGAATAGGTCTTTGGATTATGGACGCGGATATTCTCTAATAGACGACGGCTGAATTATGAATGACGGACCAGACGCTTGTAATTCGTCTTTCTTTGACTGAATGACCATGTCATTAGCGAGGCCGGAGAGTTTGGAATGTCAAGAAGACAAAGTCTCGCTGGGAATGCAAGTCTGTACAAATGTGTTGCTTGTGCATGCCATTCTGGACTGTGACACAGTATTCCGACCATAGGCATTGACAAAGGTGCTGCCTTGAAGAAGACAACTGTCACTGAGCTTTTTCGCCAATAAGCTGAAGTGTTCATCCAGGTCATAGGAGTCCCGACGAAGGTCATTTATTGCAGCAGCATAGAAAACGCTTATATGTTTATACAATAGTAACCCAGACGAAGGAATTGACTTGAGGGGAAGACCATCCATTGCAGCCACAAAAATAGGAGTGGACAATTCAATCGGTTTCTCCCTGCGAAAACTGATCTGCCTCCAGCTTCAGGGGTTACTTGAGGTTATCAGGTGGAAATGCAAGAAGGATTGTAGCTGAAGCAGATGCGCCTGTAAGGATCATGGCCTGGATTGTTCAAGTGTGTGTGGAGAATGCAAACGACTGAGCTATGCAAACTCATCAAACCCAGACCTTTGAAAATGACATTGGCGAAGACTGGTATTGGGATTGATAGTGCTGTGAAATATTCCTCAACTTATGGCAGTGTTCATGAGGAATAACAATAAAAGACATCAACTATATGTATGAGAAGTCACTTCCCCTAATAATATTACTATGAACCAGAATGTAAAATGAAACTTTGTAAGTTATGCCGTCAAGTTTGCCTATAATTCAAAGTATTATTTGTTTGATAATTAAATGATATATTAGGATCTGCATAATTATTCTTCTTTCATCAACAACATTTGTCTTACAAACAATTGTGATGGATCATAAATGTTTAGCAGATTGTCGTTATATATCTGAACTTTTGCTAAACGCGACGTTGAATCTAATTTCTCTCTCTCTCTAATGATTGTCAAGGCTGCATTTTTTTTTCAACAAGGTACAAACACTATTGAATGTCAGACCCGACACTTGCTACGTGCTTGTGATAATAGAGTTATATCTTTATAAGTTAATGGAACTATTGTCTGTGATTGTCATAGGTTGAAAGAAAATATATCACAGCTTGTCAGTTCCCTTTCGGATAACAATGCTAATGGAAATAATGCCAACTGGCAGGATATTACCATATATGATTATATACCCTGGTGCTGAACTATCGTTTTGCTATCTACTTTTATGAGCAAATCTATTGGGAATGCAAATGTTTTCACCACCATAGAATAATGTATCCTAGATTATCATGTATTGATTGGAATTCTGGATGATAAACTGTCCTTATTCAGAGACAAACCAATATTTTCTACCTTCTTATATGAAGCATGATGGTGTATCTTTGTTTTAGAAAAAGTTCTATCTCCACCAAATAGATTTTGATAGACATTTAGTTTGTTGTTCTGTGGACCTATTAGAAATGCATACCAGTGAAAAAAATTATGTTGCAATTTGTTTTGGTTCCAGCTAAAAAACCAGATAGATTGCCTGGACTGTCATGAAAATGTTAAAAAGTTCAGATTTTGAACATCCATCCGCCATTTTGAATTTCTCCATAAATATTTTCGTGCAAGGGTATTATTTTAGGCTTAGTATAACCTTGATATGATAACGAATGGAATGAGTGTAAGTAATGACCCATTTCTTTCACGCTTACTACCAAGTACAAGGTTTTCTTATGGGAGCAAGAGACAGATAAACACTGAAATTTCGCGAAAAAGACGTCAAATTTCAACTTGAAAATTAAGATATTTCCCATGCATATGGGATTGTAGACTTTTAGTATGTTATTTTGGGGACCTTTCTGAAATGCATAGCAGTGAAATAAATTCTGTTGCAATTTGTGGTGGGTTGACCCCAAAAATGCGCTAGATTTACTGGACTATTAAGGTCTTTGATAGCGTTGTTGTATTACGGATTCAGTCTTTTTAGTTTTCGACATAATGCATATCATTCATGGGATGTTTCTTTGTTAATATAATTGCTCGAATTTCTCGTCAATATGCTTCGGCAACTCCACATAATGTGCAGCACTTTCGGAAAAATTATATATTTTCATGTTCATGGTTTCAAATATACAATAATGAGAGTTGGTGGTGTATAAGATGAGAGGATGACGTAAGCAATCTCAGTAAACTCAGATATAATATCATAATATTATATCTGAAGTCAACGCTATATAAACCTCGTGCAAATTTCAAACTACATCTGTTAGCCAATCAGGTAGTTAGCTGGGCAAAACGACTTTAAAGAGACACCCCTTGTAATTACAAACAGGAACAGGTGGGCTTGTATGGTAAACATTACCTGGACATTTTTGGTGATTCGAGAAATTCGACGCCTCTATTATACATCTCGTACATTTCATCACCCGCACTTGATTTGAATTTGCATTTCGGTATCCCCAGCCTGTGGTTTTTGCTTTGACTTCCGATGTCGATTTCCGCTTGACATCAATGCACTTTGGTCAGCGATGAAATTGAAACCTGTCACATCTCATACCTCGCAGCGGATTGGCCTAACCAACTAGCTTAGCGCGTTCACTGATTGGGTTTATTCAGAGGAAATCCCTTGATCTATTTATACCCAGAACTCGTATGGGTAACTAACCAAGCCAGTGTATCGATCCCAACAGATCGATCGATACACTGGCTCGCGAGGATGGGTAAACATAAAACAGAAAAAGTATCCAAATAAGGCATCATGTTTAGACATCGTGCGTAAACCAACGGATTTACTGCCGCCGAAAAGTCTGATTTTGTCAGACGGTAGAAAATATCAAAGGAGCGACCGCCGGTAAGGTTTTCGTCTCCGTGAACTAAACTTCATTCAATGCCAATTCCATAACACTTACACATATTACACACTGATAGCCGTGCAATAATTAGACGATTTAGCATGGTTAAGAACTTTGTGGCGTATGAAATCTACACCCGTGATCTTGACACGCAGAGGTGTTCACTCGGGAGAATCCATTTCACAGGGCGGGTGATAAATGGCAGGACAACTTCTTGACTGCCTATACAACCCAATAAACAAATTGAACGAATACCCTGCAAGTTGGAACTTTAGTTTGTTTTAAAGGAAGAAAATGTATAATCGCAGATATTTACAAACCAATTGGGACATACGGGTGTTACACAATAAGAAACAGATCAACAGGAGAAACAAGACGTGCTTTCAGATACGAATTATCTAGAGAATCTAGGAGTTCATGAGAGACTCAGATGATGAATCTCTTGTTGCTGTTTTAAATGCAGACACAACACGAGTGTGATCAGCTGAACAAAGGTAGATGTTCCTCCGCTGACGATGAGAAATTAAGAGATCTGGCTAACAAACGAAGTGAACCAGGGACCGACAGGCAAACGAAATGAGGAATACGGATATTTAAAGATATTAAATTCGTTTCATATTATTAATAAAGACGTAAATTTCTGTCTCAAGCTTAACTATTGGTTTCATCGTGAAATTGATTAAGAATGACACACAAATAGGCTTGTATGCATGTATGTTTCACAGTCTCAGGTGGCAGAAAGACTGCGCCCCCTTCTGAAAGACTACATAAACTCGTCCATTGATATTGGCACGCTGCCAACTGAGGGGGGAGGCACATTTCAACAAAGGGAAGAAAGGTTGTGAACGTTTACCATATTTTCCCAATCTTTCATGGTAATCTCTGTTGATAATCAATTGGAGTAGTACAATAGAATAGAAATAATGTTTTTATAGGCGTGCTAAATCGTTATTTTACTCACGGTTAGTGTGGGAAAGTTTATAAAATTTAAGGCGCGGGTTTCGCCCTTGCCCTAAAATATAAACTTTCCCGCCCTAAAATATAAACTTTCCCACACTAACCGTGCGTAAAATAACGATTTAGCACGCCTATGAAAACATTATTTCTTATATTGTGTATCGTCCTTGGCTTGTTAGGGGATCTCGTAGAATATGGGCAATATTTCATAGCGTGACATCTATATGGTAATTCTCTGATATGCCATAAGTAATCGATCAATGCCGTGTATAAGAGCCCTTTCAAGGTGGTACTAACTGATGATCCTGTATCCAAGTGTTACTCTCAGTAGTTGGTTGTTATTTATTGAAACGTCGTGACAGAATAAGATGGAATATCACTGGATTTCTCTCAAACGAAAAAAAAAAAAACGGGAAAAAAAACGTGATCTGTGGATTCGGATAAAAACACAGCTAATCAATAGATACACAATAATCAAATCTGAGTTAGATAGATAGACGGCGAATACATGATATCAGTTGGCGGCGGAAGAACATAGTAAATAGGGGTGATAAACACAGAGTGTGGGTTTACAGATCAAAGCGCTTCAATATGTTAGACCGTTACCATCGCAACTATAAATCCCATACCTGATACAGAAAGGATCATGTAAGCACGACATGTATTGATGTTTATTTAATTGACACACCTGCGAAACGATGTCCTGATAATAAAGACTGGCTGTAATTTGACTTCGCTGACAAATGTTTTCATGTGATCGTTGTAAACTTCGTCGGGTCTCAAGGGAAGCACAACGTCCATTGTGGCAACATACATTACACTCCCTGTTCTAGCATTGTCATCCTTCGCTCGTCACAACAATTTTCTACCTTGTTTTCTGATTTCTTATTTTGTGGCTTCTGCAAGATTGTACTCGACCACGACATCATTTATCTATGTTATCAGAACTGCCAAAGACAATAATCGTCATTAATGCAATGTTTGAATGTTGCCGTGTTGTAGAATAACTTTTCTTCGTATAGCTGCGTTTCGACATGTCTTCTTGAGCTGTTATGCTGACATGTCTTCTTGAGCTGTTATGCTGACATGTCTTCTTGAGCTGTTATGCACAAAATGTATCCATACCTACCCCTTTCTTAAACCTCAAAACATTGTAAAATAACACGTGATATTATTTCATTCGAGCTTTAATCGACATAATACACCATAACACGAGACTAAGGGGCAATATGTATAAATGAGTCCAGACCCTGGACATAAAACTACGTCAATTAAACGCAACAAGGGTGATGGAAAAAAATGTTTGCACACTGAAAAAAAAGTCATATGATCTCACAGGCAACTGACACCGACTGATATTTTCTAAAAACAAAAACTAATCACTGAACCAAAAATGATCACTGATGATTTGTACAATGTATCCCAGTCACGCTTTTACTGTGATTGTTCATATTGACATATTAAATGGCACGACCACACGGCCCCTATCACCGGCTTGAGCGGTATGACCACACGGCCCCTATCACCGGCTTGAGCGGTATGACCACACGGCCCCTATCACCGGCTTGAGCGGTATGACCACACGGCCCCTATCACCGGCTTGAGCGGTATGACCACACGGCCCCTATCACCGGCTTGAGCGGTATGACCACACGGCCCCTATCACCGGCTTGAGCGGTACTAGATGCAAATATTTAAGAACGATGATATAATAGCCCTATCAAGTCATTTGATGGAAAATGATGAACTATATGACCGTTACAGAGAAGAAACAGCCGAAAAGAGGAAATATTACTAGGATGTAAGTTCTTATTGAGAGCACTTATCACCTTGGAATCTGGGTATGTTCACCCACACTTCCATCATCTGAACCGAACATAGGAAAGGAAAATTCAGTTTCGTTAATAGTATTCCCAGGCCAGATGTACGATAATTAATCGTATATTATGAAACCCGTGTGTGAAAAGACATCGATTCGTGTACGTAGTTTTAATAACTGCAGTTTCTGAGAATAAAGCGGTGAAAATATCACCTTTGATAATTCGCTGTGCTCTAAAATGTGCATGCGACTTCTTCGGCGACCTTGACCTTGGCCGCAAATGAACGGAAAGTCTCTCAACAACAACAACAAGTGTGTATTTCGTACAGAGATATCAATCTGAATGATATGTCCTCTCTTTCCTCAGTTTTGTAAATATGTCTAATAAAATCGCTTGCAGATACAAGAAACATGCTTATGTCTAACTTCACGGATTGCGTTTTATCGGGACAGTTGACTCCGGTGATTGATTCACCCGAGCGGCTATATACTACCATGCCAACCATCATCCGAACGCATGGCACGATCATACGTAGAAACTTCTGCTCGAAGCCATGCGGTAACGGGTGCTATCTGAGTGTATTAGAGCGTTTCCCAAATGGTCACATTCGATTGGTCACGTTAGCTCCGACATCGGCGCAATCACATTCATAAAACGGAGACACACCTCCAGATTGAAATGATCTCTTGGTGAGCCTCGGAGTGCCCCCATCACAAAATAAAAAGTATATCATTTTCCTGTGAACTGTCGCCAATTTTATTTTTTACAAATATGTTAGGCCGTTTGTAATATGATTTTTCTTCAGGAAAACAAAGAAGCATGCTCCATTAGAGTGAGAAATAAAATAGCTAATTCGCACAACTTCGGTTTGGTCTCCCAGAGTCTTGCGCCTCGACCATGTCGAGGACTTAAGTGAAATTGACATATCTCATGTCTGAGATTTCCAGGTCAAAGTATTTATATACGGACAGTTTCATTGGCTCGTTTAAATGGAGCGGAAATGCGACTTGATGCTTGGGGAAGATGGCATCGGGCGTAATACACGGAGAATGAAGTCAATGAGCTAAGGGTAGTGTTGAGTGAAACGTGAAATGCCCTTAGCAAGCTAAGATGATGCCAACGGGTGCTTGGGAAAAATGTCAACAGAAGTACACCAGCAACAGAGAAGGTTTTAAATGTTATTGATGAAAATGTCGTTTGTTGGGAAAGGTTATAAAAACAGTTACCGAATCCCCTCTCAAAAGGCACAGAGTCAGATAACACATGCATATCTGTGAGGGCCGAAGCCGACCAAGCCCTTTATTCTCCGCCAGGTTTAGCAATCTCACAAATATAATACAATGATTTGTACAAGGAGTAAGCCTCCAGGACGAAACGTCCGTCAGCAGAATCTCACCATAATTAAACGCAACATCCCTGTGATCACGCTTTTATTGTAGATGTTCATGTGGACATCTTGAATGGCATACAATGACATATTAGATATAAATATTTAAGAACGATCATGTAATATCTCTATCAAGTCATCTGATGGAAAACGATGACGTATGTGACTGTTAGATAGAAGAAATGGTCCAAACGATGGAGTATGTGACTGTTAGATAGAAGAAATGGTCCAAACGATGAAGTATGTGACTGTTAGATAGAAGAAATGGTCCAAACGATGAAGTGTGTGACTGTTAGATAGAAGAAATGGTCCAAACGATGAAGTATGTGACTGTTAGATAGAAGAAATGGTCCAAACGATAAAGTATGTGACTGTTAGATAGAAGAAATGGTCCAAACGATGAAGTATGTGACTGTTAGATAGAAGAAATGGTCCAAACGATGAAGTATGTGACTGTTAGATAGAAGAAATGGTCCAAACGATAAAGTATGTGACTGTTAGATAGAACAAATGGTCCAAACGATAAAGTATGTGACTGTTAGATAGAACAAATGGTCCAAACGATGAAGTATGTGACTGTTAGATAGAAGAAATGGTCCAAACGATGAAGTATGTGACTGTTAGATAGAAGAAATGGTCCAAACGATGAAGTATGTGACTGTTAGATAGAAGAAATGGTCCAAACGATAAAGTATGTGACTGTTAGATAGAACAAATGGTCCAAACGATAAAGTATGTGACTGTTAGATAGAAGAAATGGTCCAAACGATCAAGTATGTGACTATTAGATAGAACAAATGGTCCAAACGAGGGAGTATGTGACTGTTAGATAGAAGAAATGGCCCAAACGATGAAGTATGTGACTGTTAGATAGAAGAAATGGTCCAAACGATGAAGTATGTGACTGTTAGATAGAAGAAATGGTCCAAACGATGAAGTATGTGACTGTTAAATAGAAGAAATGGTCCAAACGATGAAGTATGTGACTGTTAGATAGAAGAAATGGTCCAAACGATGAAATATGTGGATGTTAGATAAAGGAAATGGTCCAAAAAATGGTCCAAACGATGAAGTATGTGACTGTTAGATAGAAGAAATGGTCCAAACGATGAAGTATGTGACTGTTAGATAGAAGAAATGGTCCAAACGATGAAGTATGTGACTGTTAAATAGAAGAAATGGTCCAAACGATGAAGTATGTGACTGTTAGATAGAAGAAATGGTCCAAACGATGAAATATGTGGATGTTAGATAAAGGAAATGGTCCAAAAAATGGTCCAAACGATGAAGTATGTGACTGTTAGATAGAAGAAATGGTCCAAACGATGAAGTATGTGACTGTTAGATAGAAGAAATGGTCCAAACGATAAAGTATGTGACTGTTAGATAGAAGAAATGGCCCAAACGATGAAGTATGTGACTGTTAGATAGAAGAAATGGTCCAAACGATGAAGTATGTGACTGTTAGATAGAAGAAATGGTCCAAACGATGAAGTATGTGACTGTTAGATAGAAGAAATGGTCCAAACGATGAAGTATGTGACTGTTAGATAGAAGAAATGGTAGAGTATGTGACTGTTAGATAGAAGAAATGGCCCAAACGATGAAGTATGTGACTGTTAGATAGAACAAATGGTCCAAACGATGAAGTATGTGACTGTTAGATAGAAGAAATGGTCCAAACGATGAAGTATGTGACTGTTAGATAGAACAAATGGTCCAAACGATAAAGTATGTGACTGTTAGATAGAAGAAATGGTCCAAACGATGAAGTATGTGACTGTTAGATAGAGGAAATGGTCCAAACGATGAAGTATGTGACTGTTAGATAGAAGAAATGGTCCAAACGATGAAGTATGTGACTGTTAGATAGAAGAAATGGTCCAAACGATAAAGTATGTGACTGTTAGATAGAACAAATGGTCCAAACGATAAAGTATGTGACTGTTAGATAGAAGAAATGGTCCAAACGATGAAGTATGTGACTGTTAGATAGAACAAATGGTCCAAACGATGAAGTATGTGACTGTTAGATAGAAGAAATGGTCCAAACGATAAAGTATGTGACTGTTAGATAGAACAAATGGTCCAAACGATAAAGTATGTGACTGTTAGATAGAAGAAATGGTCCAAACGATGAAGTATGTGACTGTTAGATAGAGGAAATGGTCCAAACGATGAAGTATGTGACTGTTAGATAGAAGAAATGGTCCAAACGATGAAGTATGTGACTGTTAGATAGAAGAAATGGTCCAAACGATGAAGTATGTGACTGTTAGATAGAGGAAATGGTCCAAACGATGAAGTATGTGACTGTTAGATAGAGGAAATGGTCCAAACGATGAAGTATGTGACTGTTAGATAGAGGAAATGGTCCAAAAGATGAAGTATGTGACTGTTAGATAGAGGAAATGGTCCAAACGATGAAGTATGTGACTGTTAGATAGAAGAAATTGTCCAGTCGAGAGAGTATTAATAGAATGTAACTTCTTTTTCAGAACAAATACCTGTGTGGTCCTACGCCGACCAAGCGATTAATTCCCCACCATGTCTACCAGTCACAAAACTATAATCACAATGACCCAATGTTTTAGAAAGACGTGAGCCTCTGGTTGGCATGGCGGTCGAATTCTTGAGTATAAAACCTAGCTGACGATCAGTGGCTATAGACAGAAGCCTTGGCTTGAGTATGTTTCGACTATTTATGCTGTTTCGCAAAATACATCAGACAAAAAGGATGCAAATATGGCCGTCCATCTATTTTGTACTGGTTACTGTTGCACTCGGCCGTACCGGGCGTGTTTGAATATCACTCCGTTTGAATTGCTAACACAACAAAGCTTACATAGTCTGCACGTGTTCGAACGCGGATGAATTGTATTCTACTATGTAAGTGGTTAGCTAATCCCACAATACATATATTACTGAAACAACTGCGTAAAGTTTCATATTCACTTCTGCTGTTTTTGCATAATGCCTATTTCAATTTGAAAGATCTTTCTTTATCTGTATAAAAATAAACCGGGCCTTTTCTCAGGTCGAGTAAGTTTACTTGCCAAATATACTGACAGCATTCAAAACTGTTGACCAATTTTCTATAGGAAACCGTCTTGTTTAATTATTTTAGTATACACACATTTGGAATTGGAGGTAATTGTCATATAGTATAAAATAGGTCTTTCAATTATTAGCGCGTAAATTCTTTTATGGAGGACGGCAGAATATTGAATGTCGGATGTGATGCTTAGATGATTAGAATTTCGATGATTTGGACCATACCTTCCTAAACACTACTATTCCAGAAGGACAGAAGTATGACCTATGTTTATATCTCGCCCAGTAGCATTTGCTAGATCATGCCTGTGTGAAATGTGACAATTTCAATCGTTAACGTAACATTATTGCTGAAACTTGTAAAAAGGGCAACACCACCCAAGCGCCTCCACTGCAGGTTTTATTAAATTTGTCTGCAGATATCGGAAGCTGATAGCAAAATTCATAGTAGTCCATGAGCTAGGACCCGAAATTTGACTTATTGGTACCATCTTGAGGGGCAAAGCTTCATGATGTTTTTCTTATCACGTGATACCTGTAGGGGACAAAAAACCCTGCTGGCTATGTCAGAGTGGTAGCTAAGTATCAAAAAGTGGGTCAATCCAAGATGGTATCCCAAAAGCCACGAAAAGCCATGAGGATCAAAGAAAGATCTCTTGGTCAAGCTACAGGTCTTTCTTTCTGTTTAATTCCTGTCAAAATTTACACAATGGCTGATCTAATATAGTGACGCAGATCATGTGCTGTATGGTGTGGCAACATAGTCTGAATAATATGGCAGCCAATGAACGGTAACCCTACCTGACCAAGGCGGAAAATCTTGGGCACTTTTTAAAAGTTTCCAAGCTATTTCGATATAGAAGACAGCTAGCAAGCTGAAACTTCCTGGCTGAATAGTTTATGCCTGACTAAATAGTTTAGGCCATGTTTAGCCTAATTGCAGTATTCTAGGCGCAAATGTTCATGGGAAAATTCAAAATGGCGGCCGCATGATATCCCCAGAAAATCACATTTGTGAACTCAATAAGTCCATCTTTTGCCCAAGTTATTTTGGCTGTAAGCTCACGAAAGTAATTTATTTTGCCAAAGCTGAGTAGTATCTGTCATTTTTATTCGTTTTTGCAGTTCTTTAGGAAGAAATATGAAAATAAAAAAAAATTAAAGACCATAATTACCTTCCAAGATCGTGATGCCATCGTGATTCCATCATGAGGGCCATCTTGAATTTCTTAACATTTTTTGGTAGAGCTCGACCGAAATATATAGTTTGGATAGTAATATCATGTGTAATCACTGAATATTTGGCAGAATAAAATCCCTTCAACCCCCCCGCCCCGCCCCTCTTCTCCACCACCACCTTCCCCGCAAACCACCCTACACATGTTTGGTATCCTCCAAATGGAGCATGATGTAATTAAGAGAGAAACAAGCAGTTCTGCAAAAAATCTTTCATCGTCATCAAGTAGCTACAAAATGAACAGTTCGCACGAGTCATTGTAGTTCACTGTACAACATTGACAATCAGGTAGCTTGCACACTTTGGTGCATTTGCAGGAATTTACTGGGACTGCTGACATCAGTGCAAGACATCACGCAATGTGGTCGTTTACAGATACAGCCACTACAGTCCCTCCGTCAGCCGTACCTCTGGCGCAAGCCATCAACTCATCGGTTTCGGTGGCCCCTCCACACGACGGGTCCCACGCTTGGACACCGGGACACTGCCGTCCGCACGACGGGTTCTACGCATGGACACCGGAACAGTCAACCCCAGGGATCGTCTCGTGACCTTCGACAACTCGATAGTCATCTTTCACACAAGCAAAGAGAGGGGGTCCAGATCGGGCTAGAATTCCAGGAAACCAGGACCTCTCTCCACTGGACACAACCCACAATGCCAAAGACGGGCCGCCACACACCAGGACGACGGACAGCGGACAGCCTATCCCATCATCGAAGATAACTTATCCTGTCCAGACAAGATCATCTAGACGAAGTGGCGTCCCACAAAGAGGTATTCCAACAGATTTCTATCGTTGGGGATAACCTCTGAGAGACCTGTTTGCGACAAGAGCCAAGGCAGAAATACAACTCTTCATCAGCTTCATCATAGATCTGCAAATCCTGGCCATCGACGCCTCATTGATCAAGTGGGACAACTCTCTGGCCTATGCCTTCCTGCCAATCGCCATGATACGGGAAGATCCTCTAAAGATCACACTGCGTCATAATTCTCATCATACCACTGTGGCTGCATCGCAGTTCAGCGAGATTACCTCACAGAAATAGCTTTCATCTAGAACAGTTGCGGAAACTACGGTATCAGCTAACCGATCTTCCACACCTCAACTGTACCAGTCAAAGAGGTCTTATTTCAAGTGCCGGTCTCGAGGAATCCATCCCGTTGCTGCCCCTACTTCAGTAGTAACAGATTTCTACTCCAGCTACATACGGAAAGAAGTTTCAGATAAGTACCAGTGAAGTTTACAGATCAGCGCTAGTCAAGGTGTTACGCCCGTCCACGAGTGTGAACATCAGCTAGAGCCATCGAAAGATACAGATCAACCCTAGCCAAGGTGTTGCGCTTGTCCACGAGGGTGGACATCAGCCAAACCGGCAGCATTTCTGCACTACTCCGAGCTATCGCATTACAACCTCGACGAACTCAAACAGGTGGAAACCTTTGCGGTCATCCTGAGAGCGTTATTTCGGTTTTCACTCGAACTTTCTACAGTCAAGTCCATTGATAACACTATCTTACAGCCTTCCTTACGGTCTTCACCTTAGGAACAGGGATATCTGAACGGCACGCTTTGGAGAGAAAGTCCCACACCGGTCCAGAACATTCTTTCGCCCAGCCCCGGAATTCATACAAGGAATGAGCCTACTCGTTTTGGCCTTTGTGAACAAAACCCATACTCGATTCCGGCACTTTCGGACTTCGCCAACGGATTGGAAGATGAGCTCCTTCTCTATCCAGTAGAGCCATACGCCAGTATCTACTTTGCACAGATCAGACGCCTATTATGTCTATCACTATACTGAAAGGTGACATCCGATGTTATCAAGTATATGATAGCACCCTGGCTGAAGATGATTCACGAGGCATATCAACTTACAACTTACTTCTCTACTAGCATCAGTATCTTCGCACGATTTCCTGGCACCTGTGGCGGAACCTATCGTCAGATGATATAGTCCAGTCCAGCACGGGCACAACCAACTCGACTTTTACCAGCTTCTATTTACGAGCCATCTCGTCCAGACTGACAGGGTGATATCAATGGGACCTGTAGTTGCAGTCCAGCGCATAGTCCACTAGCCCTCTCGCAAAAAGGGCGAGGGGGGGGGGGGGTTCGAGCAACACCACAGTCAAGACCAGCAATCAAGCAAGCAAGTGCCAAGCCTGAGGTAAGTATCACTAACAGCCATGCCGGAGGCGGAGGGATTTCACAAAGCGGTCAAGACGGCTACAACAACATGATCTACTGGTTCCGCAGTAGTCGGCCTGGGTTCGGTATTTACATACCCCCTTCTTCGCTGTCTTATTGGTTGCTCTTTGACATCCCTACGCTTCTCTCACGACAGGGAAAATCTCTAAGAGTATTTTAAGGTTACCAGATCTAGATCATCACAGGTGGCTTACGCTGCATCTCGAGCCGGGAACTACAAGTTCTGCGTCCTAACCACCACTGTTGGGAGTCTGGCATCAGTGATAGCAGGTGTAGATTTGAGTCACAAATATAAGACATTTTATAAACGATGTTCAATATTATTTATCAAATCAAACCTGCTGTAACATAAATGTGCCCATTCCGACCTCCCCTCACGCTGCGACCTTGTCACAACAGGTCTCGTTTTGCAGAGGGAAAAAGAGAACGAGCTCGAGTACGCATGTGCGGACAGCGCCACCTGGTGGATCAAGGGGAAGTAACTTTTATCTGCAAATGGGATCTCCAAAGGAGGAATGAGTAAATTTGCAAAACAATTGGGACACACCAATATGTTCAATTTGAAAACCATCAGTGAAAATTAGGTCGATTACATTTAGCAGCTTGTGGATTATAGCAACTATTTGCCGCCATCTTGGATTGACCCACTGTGTGCCATTAAGCTACCGACCGGACATGGCCAGCATGATTTTTTGTACTCTACATATATAATCTAATATGAAAATCACCATGACGTTTTGCCCCTCAAGATGGTACCAGTAAGTGGTCTAGCTCATGGACTAAAGGTAGTGTGCAAGATTTGTGACATTATGTTTCGAGTATGGTGTCTATTTCCACATAACCCGGAACTAGGAGCTGTATAAATCTTATGTACTTCTAACATCGTCATGTTCATATGAACTGTCACAATCAAAGCGTGGCTGAGATACATCTTACTTTAGAAAACGACTTTTGAGATTCATTTGGAAATTGGATTACAGACCCGATGTCTTACTGGCATCAGTGAATGGTGTTTAACGCTTCTCTCTTTCAATAAATCAGCGTAAGTTTATGTATGCGCCATTTTGGAATTTGGTGATGATGCAGCCGTATGAACACGGGCCCGGGTATTCTATAATACTGCTGCCGTATGAACAAGGGCCCGGATATTCTATAATACTGCTGCCGTATGAACAAGGGCCCGGGTATTCTATAATACTGCTGCCGTATGAACAAGGGCCCGGGTATTCTATAATACTGCTGCCGTATGAACAAGGGCCCGGGTATTCTATAATACTGCTGCCGTATGAACAAGGGCCCGGGTATTCTATAACACTGCTGCAGTATGAACAAGGGCCCGGGTATTCTATAATACTTAACGGTTGATCAGTGAATGTCGGACAAGACGCTTATAATCAAAGGCAGTCACCCATGATAGGTTAGAGTAAAAGAAAGTAGTTACGCATTGGTGAGTACAGAATGATTATTAATCTAACAAGCAGCCAGAGGATGCTAGGTCCCCCGCCGAAATGGCAGCAATATATTTTAGCATTGTTGGTCTCAGGGGATATACATGAGGGAGGCAACTGCTGCTTCATAGGCGTTGACTGAAAGTTGATTGCTTCTGTAATATAGTTTCCATGCAGTGAAGCATGGAAATTATGTAACCGAGAAGCAACCCCAAGTGACATCTCAAGGCATTATCTGCAAACCAAATTTGACGAGAAGCTGAAGGCAACCTCAACCTATTGCCCGGAAACCAAATTTTAAATTTGCCACCAGGTGTTGCCACCTGTTGGTGCAGTGGGCGAAATGCAATCCCAAACATCATCTCATGGCATGGTACATGTATTAGCCTATAGTATTGCACCCTTCTACGGAGGGCCAATGATCGACTGATGCAGCAACATTTTCCCAGTTAGACGGCAGATTTTGAAATCAAAAACGAGGCCGCGCTATGTCACCAGTCAACTGAGACAGTCACGTTGTTGTGTATGAAGATTGGGGTGGCTCCTATAAATAGTGATCCAATGAAAATGCTCGTATTAGTTTAAAATGGCGGGGTCGAATGACCAATCACTGAAGGGGAGACACCTGGAACAGTACGCTGACACTGTCTTTTAATTATAAATATTCTGATTTAACAGAGAGTTCTACAGTCTAGGTACATGTATCAGCATACGAACTTTGGGAAGAATCTGAGGATGGGTCTTCAAGTTATTGCCCGGAAACCAAATTTAGATTTATAGGCACAAGACGTGTGCGAAACACAATCCCAAGCGACATCTTTGGGCATATAAATACCAAATTGAGAAGAATCCATTGTCAATTATTGCCAGAACAATTTTCAGATTTGTCCACCAGGTGTCGACACCAGTAGGCCTATGCAGAAGCAGGCGAACTACAACCCAGGGAACATATTCTGGCATGATATCTGCATAAATCAAATTTAAATTTTGACATGAGGACGTGGTGCTACCTGTAGGCGCAAGTGAGCAAAGCGCCACCGGTAAGTGCAAATGAGTGAAAGACAATCCCATGCAACATCTTCTGGCATGGTACATGCATGCTAAATTTGAGAAGAATGCATGCAGCTCTCAAGTTATTGGTCAAAAACAAATTCCAGATTTTGTCATCAGGTGGCATCACCTTCTAAGCAGAAGTGGATCCCAAGCAACATCTCATGGCAAGGTACAATGTATATGCATGCCTAATTTGGGTCCAAGAATTCGATGAGCAGCTCTCAAGTTATTGCCCAGAAACCACATTTCGAGTGACATTTCAAAGCGTTTCAAAGTTGCAGCACAAAATAACGGGAAGAACCCTAGTGGCGCCACCTTCAGGAAGATCTATCTGAAACATAATACCAATCAACATCTTGTCACAAGGAATGCATATATGCCAAATATTGAAGAAACTAGATACAGTCAATCAAATACGATCGAGAACGCATCGCTTTTGCCTCTTTAGTAAAGGAAACATGCATTATTTGTGAAGAAAGTAAAAACATAAAACTTAGGAAAAACATCATTAACATGGCCCCATAGGATACCTTGAGGGAAGGTACCAACATACCAAATTTAAAAGAATCCGTTTCGGCCCAACGTGCAGTTACTGCCCGGAAATGCAATTTTACCTTGGCCCACAGGTTAGCGCCATGTATAGGCAGATAGGCATAAAAAATAATCCCAACCGAGATCTTGAGGCAAGATTCCTTGACATTGGAAATAGAAAATGTTAACTTGGCCTACCAGTGGCACCACCTATAGTCTCATCGACAAGAAAAACAATCCCAAGCAAAACCTTCAGGTAAGGTACATGTATTCATACACCAAACTTAGAAAAAAATCAGTCAAGGTTTAAAAAGTTATTGTCCAGAAATATAATCTAAAATTGGCCCCCAGGTGGCACCACCTATATGTGGCTCAGCATGAAAAACAATGCCAAACGAGAAATTGAGGTGAGGTACCTACACACCAAATTTAAAATGAATCCGTCAAGGTTTTCAAAAGTTATTGTCTGGAAACACTTTACTTAGCTTTCAGGTGGTACCCCTGTATACGAATCAACACGAAAAATATTCTCAAGCCAGATCTTGAGGCAAGGTACACCAAATTTGAAAGAATCCTGAAGGTTTTCAAAAGTTATTGTCTGAGATGCAATTTTAACTTGCCCCCAGGTGGCGCGACCCATAGGCGGATTGGCATGAAAACAAATTCCAAGCAAGATCTACAGACAATGGACCCACGTACCTATACAATACGAAGCTGCGCATTTGAAAACCCCTCGGCTCTGGGCACCAGCCATTCATAATGTGTTCAATTTGAACTAAGATGTCGGAACACCAAGCAGTCGAGTGACAAATATACAGATTATCAAAAAATTTGCAATTAGAAATGACCCCTAAGGTTTCTATCCAATCAAAGAAACCGGTATTCATTCCACAAATCTCTTGATGCATCGATAATGTATACCAAATTTTATATTGAGCATTTGAACAGTGTCAGAGATAGAAATCATTAGTGATTTTGGATAAATTAAAGATGGCTGCCCATCCTTCTCGCCACTCAGAGGAACTAATATGGTTATTCATTAATGCAAGTCTCATCATACATCGATGCTGTAAACCAAATTTCGTATAGAACACTTAAATGGTCAGAGATAAACATCATTAAAGATTTTGAATAAATTAAAGATGGCCGCCAAGATTTCCGCCCAATCAGAGAAACCAGATCTGTCATTCATCGTAAGTCTCTTGATGCATAAATGATGTATACCAAACTTTACATTGAGCACTTCAACGGAATCAGAGATAGAGATCATTAATGATTTTGCATAAATTAAAGATGGCCACCAAGGTTTTCGGTCAATCAGGTCCCGATTCAAAGTATCTGGATATATCGATGATGCATACCAACTTTCATATAAAATAATTGAATGGTAACCGAGATATGTATCATTATCGATTTCGCATAAATTAAATATGGCCTCCAGGGTTTCCAGTTAATCAGAAAAGCCTGTTTGGTAATTCGTTGAAAGTTGCTTGATGTATCGATGATGTATATCAAATATCGTATTGAACAGCTGAATGGTTTCCGAGATATGGATCATTATCCATTTTGCATGAACGGGTTTCCGGCTATCTCGCTCACGAACGGACAGACGGACGTACAAGACGATGACAATACCCCATGGCCAAAATTGGCCAGGGGGTAAAACATGGGTCTGTGCCTGATAAATTGAAGCCTTTTGGGGTTGCAATTCATTGACGGGTGGCAGAATTATACCAATATTGCAGACTACACACAAATTTCAACTTTCTGCCGAGATGTATTGGAGATATATATGTTCAAATAAAAAATATATGAAGGTCGGGCGAGGGCTAGTTTGGGAGATAGAGGGTGCGGCTCGGCACCCTGGGGACGGAGACATGCTCTCCTTGAGGGTAGTGGTGGTGTTCCGACATGAAAGTCATAGAAGCTCTCTGTACATGAACAACCGCACTGACAACTGCTTGCCATCATCTGTCAGTCTGAAGACCAGCAAGGATGAATTCAGTTCAATTCAGGAAATTGATCATATGCACAGTGTGCACCTGAACTTTAGGAACTCAGTTGTAATTAATATAGTAAGTTACATGTGTGGATACAAATGGTTCGTGCAGAAGCTTTAGGGTAAATCATATGATGTGAAATGCAATTATTTGATAGCAAAATTGAAGGAAATGTTGTCCTTCGTTTAAGATGACACGGAATTAAAAAACCAGAGGTTCAGTACTGCGGGGATTCCCGCCAGTTATTTCATATTATACTTCTGAAATAAAAAATGGTTCATGCAAAAGCTTTAGGGTAAATCGTATGATGTGGAATAGATTGATTTCATAGCAAAATTGAAGACCCGTTTTAACTGGAACGGACAAGAAGAAGAGAAACTCAGTGGAACCACCTTCAGGCAGATGTTGCTGAAACCGGCGACTGGCGTTTTGTCGCAAGGAATGCGTATGCTGAATTTCTGGAGAATCCAACAACGCATTTGGCAGTTATCGCTTGCAAAGAACATCGCTTGCAAAGACATCCACGAACAGGAATGGGCATGAAGAAGCGAGATCCAGTGGCGACACCTTCAGGCAGATGTTGCTGAAATGCAATAGCAGCGGCTGAGCCAGTGTCTTGTCGCAAGGAATGCGTACATGCCGAATTTCGTGAGAATGCGACAAAGCATTTGGAAGTTATCGCTTGTAAAGAATTCAAAGTGACATCACCGGACACAATGAACCAAGATCCATTTTGACCCAGATGTTGCTGAAATGCAATTCGGACTGGCGTCTTGTCGCAAGGAATGCGTATGCCAAATTTCGGAAGAATCCAACAAAGCGTTAGGAAGTTATCGCTTCGAACAGACATGCACGGACATCCACGGACACAAAGAAGCAAGAACCAGTGGCGCCACCTTCAGGCAGATGTTGCTGAAATGCAATACAGCTTGGCGTCTTGTCGCAAGGAATGCGTATTCCGAATTTCGAAAGAATCCAACAAAGCGTTGGGAAGTTATCGCTTCCAACAGACATGCACGGACTTCCACGGACACAAAGAAGCAAGATCCAGTGGCGCCACCTTCAGGCAGATGTTGCTGAAATGCAATACAGACTGGCGTCTTGTCGCAAGGAATGTGTATTCCGAATTTCGGAAGAAGCCAACGAAGCGTTAGGAAGTTATTGCTTCGAACAGACATGCACGGACGTACACGGACATCCACGGACACAAAGAAGCAAGAACCAGTGGCGCCACCTTCAGGCAGATGTTGCTGAAATGCAATACGGACTGGCGTCTTGTCGCAAGGAATGCGTATTCCGAATTTCGGAAGAATCCAACAAAGCGTTAGGAAGTTATCGCTTCGAACAGACATGCACGGACATCCACGGACACAAAGAAGCAAGAACCAGTGGCGCCACCTTCAGGCAGATGTTGCTGAAATGCAATACACATTGGCGTCTTGTCGCAAGGAATGCGTATTCCGAATTTCGAAAGAATCCAACAAAGCGTTGGGAAGTTATCGCTTGCAACAGACATGCACGGACGTCCACGGACACAAAGAAGCAAGATCCAGTGGCGCCACCTTCAGGCAGATGTGGCTGAAATGCAATACAGACTGGCGTCTTGTCGCAAGGAATGTGTATTCCGAATTCGGAAGAATCCAACGAAGCGTTAGGAAGTTATCGCTTCGAACAGACATGCACGGGCGTACACGGACATCCATGGACACAAAGAAGCAAGAACCAGTGGCGCAACCTTCAGGCAGATGTTGCTGAAATGCAATACTGACTGGCGTCCTGTCGCAAGGAATGCGTATTCCGAATTTCGGAAGAATCCAACAAAGCGTTAGGAAGTCATCGCTTCGAACAGACATGTACGGACGTACACGGACATCCACGGACACAAAGAAGCAAGAACCATTTTAAAGTCCCCGGCCAAAGTCCCCGGCCGCGTTGCGGCGGGGGACAATTAATCAATTCCGAAACTGAAGTACCGTTCAATCATAAGAGAACAGAGCCATTAACCGGTATTTTGTTGATATAGGTGTTATTGGTCGCCCTCCCCACCCAAATACTGTATCTGAACAACCTAATTTTAGCTACAGTAAAATCACAGGTTTCAAGCCTGT
The DNA here is from genome assembly GCA_036873755.1 of Hanleya hanleyi. NCBI lineage: Eukaryota > Metazoa > Mollusca > Polyplacophora > Lepidopleurida > Hanleyidae > Hanleya > Hanleya hanleyi. The sequence continues at coordinate 15,440 of JAVTVY010011047.1, read as the reverse complement.
CGCCTTGCGATAAAGAACGAGCTTTCACCAGTTTGTTTATCGGCGTCTCCCAATTCCTTAATGTGATATTATAGTTAATGTCGCGTTACATACAAGACTCGCCCTTAATAGGCCGTCTTTTGATTTCAGGGGCTGGTGGTGGCGTAATAGACGGAGCAATGACCAGCCGATGAGCCGTTGATTAGAATCTCTCATATTTATGAGAGGCGATATGACCGTGTTGGTTGGAGCGCCTATCCCGTTATGTTAGACGGCTTGAGCTAGACAGGTTGAAGTGCAGGGAATGTCCCTTGTCAACATGTTCCAGCCATGCAGCAGTTAGAAATCGGGCTCCTCGTGGAAGATTGTCAAATAGTCTGATTCCTAAACTGTAATTCTGTGGTTAAGTCACGAGTAGTAAAAAGGTATTTGGGCTGTGAAACACCACTGGGCTGTTTCCGGAATATCTTGGACTTGATCGAGTGGTTCCTCGAGTCGATTCAAATCTATTTTACTGTCGACTTAGCTGAAAACAATTCCAAAATCTAGTATCAATTCAAAGCTCTCATTCTCGCTTTTTATCGATTATAGCTTGCATTTCCACTTAGTACGACCTGTTGGCAATAAAGGGACTGTCAGCACTCGTACCGGGCCGCGCACATCATTAATCAACCAGAAATAAAATGTTCACAAGAGCAAGAAATCGAATGTCGTTGATTGAATTTCTCCGCAATATCAATACTTTTATTAGCGATTCTCCAGGAACAAAATCAATTGTGCAACTTCGTCAGCAACTACTCTTATTTATTTGTCACGTCGTTCATTCGTAAGGCGAGAAATGACAAAGCGTGAAGCCGACATGACGCTCATCCATTAAAATAGATTCAAAATTTTATCCAATAAAATAGATTTAGACTTTTCAATTAGAAATCGTTAGTTTGTTACAAAGTGACTGGATATTCATTTAATCAAGCGACGTCCGATTCAGTAATGAGTAATGATTCAGTAATGAGCAATGATTCAGTAATGAGTAATGAGTCAGTAATGAGTAATGATTCAGTAATGATTTAGTAATGATTCAATAATGAGTAATGATTCAGTAATGAGTAATGCTTCAGTAATGAGTGATTTGTTACCATGGTTATGGAATGGACATGGCTTCCAAACAGTGACTCATTAACAATAGTGCATCACGACATATCTTCCAGACATAAACCATTTGATTGGGTCAATTGATTTTTTTCTCAAACGGAAATTCGGCACATTCACGGGATTGTGAAGGGATCCCACCCAATCATAAAAATTTTGTAAAGGTTCATTGGAAAACTGCATCATTTCTGATCAGTCGTTCATACATCTACCTTTGTTTGTCTTCTTATTGTGATAATTATATGCTTACTAAGAAGTCAATTTCTCCAGAATTCACTGAAATTTCACCTAAGCGAACCAAAACTCATCACCTAAGAATCGATATAGTACTATAAAGAATGTTTACTAAAGTGGTGTTTTCGTATTTGGACCCTCGCTTGGATACAAGTCATCAGTCAGTTTCGCGAAGTATGATCAGTACTGATCTCAGGATCGACTGGAATCGATTGTAAATACAGAATATATTCATAAATATGGCTAATACAATATGACAACTGAGGAAAGATTGGTCTCAATTCGCCGGCTTTGAATTAACAACTCTGAATCTACACGTATCAGAGAAAATATAGTTTAAAGTAGCTTGCAATTGCCAAATACGTCTCCGTGGCCATGATGTATACCTCTCCGTGTCCACGAGTTATGCGTCTTCGTGGCCATGAATTATACGCTTCCTTGGCCATGATGTATACGTCTCCATGGCCATGAGTTATAGGTCTTCGTGGCCACGAATTATACGTCTCCGTGGCCATGATATATACGTCTCCGTGGCCATGATGTAATACGTCTCCATGTCCATGAGTTACAGGTCTCCGTGGCCATGATGTATAAGTCTCCGTGTCCATGATGTATACGTCTCCATGGCCATGAGTTATATGTCTCCGTGGCCATGATGTATAAGTCTCCGCGGCCATGATGTATGCATCTCCAAGGCCATGAATTATACGTCTCCGTGGTCATGATCTTGTACGTCTCCGTGGTCATGATGTAAACGTCTCCTTGACCATGATGTAAACGTCTCCGTGGCCATGATGTATACGTCTCCGTGGCCATGATGTATACGTCTCCGTAGCCATGATGTATACGTCTCCGTGGCCATGATGTATACGTCTCCGTAGCCATGATGTATACGTCTCCGAGGCCATGATGTATACGTCTCCATGGCCATGAGTTATAGGTCTCCGTGGCCATGATGTATAAGTCTCCGTGGCCATGATGTATACGTCTCCGTAGCCATGATGTATACGTCTCCGTGGCCATGATGTATACGTCTCCGTAGCCATGATGTATAAGTCTCCGTGGCCATGATGTATACGTCTCCATGGCCATGTGTTATAGGTCTCCGTAGCCATGATGTATACATCTCCGTGGCCGGGATGAATACGTCTCCGTGGCCTTGATGTATACGTCTCCATGGCCATGAGTTATAGGTCTCCGTGGCCATGATGTATAAGTCTCCGTGGCCATGATGTATAAGTCTCCGTGGCCATGATGTATACGTCTCCATGGCCATGAGTTATATGTCTCCGTGGCCATGATGTATACGTCTCCATGGCCATGAGTGATATGTCTCCGTGGCCATGAGTTATAGGTCTCTGTGGCCATGATGTATACGTCTCCATGGCCATGAGTTATATGTCTCCGTGGCCATGATGTAGAAGTCTTCGCGGCCATGATGTATACGTCTCCATGGCCATGAGTTATATGTCTCCGTGGCCATGATGTATACGTCTCCATGACCATGAGTGATATGTCTCCGTGGCCATGAGTTATAGGTCTCCGTGGCCATGATGTATACGTCTCCATGGCCATGAGTTATATGTCTCCGTGGCCATGATGTAGAAGTCTTCGCGGCCATGATGTATACGTCTCCATGGCCATGAGTTATATGTCTCCGTGGCCATGATGTATACGTCTCCATGGCCATGAGTTATATGTCTCCGTGGCCATGATGTATACGTCTCCATGGCCATGAGTTATATGTCTCCGTGGCCATCATGTATATGTCTCCGTGGCCATGATGTATACGTCTCCATGGCCATGAGTTATATGTCTCCGTGGCCATGATGTATACGTCTCCATGGGCATGAGTTATATGTCTCCGTGGCCATCATGTATATGTCTCCGTGGCCATGATGTATACGTCTCCATGGCCATGAGTTATATGTCTCCGTGGCCATGAATTATAGGTCTTCGTGGCCATGATGTATACGTCTCCATGGCCAGGAGTTATATGTCTCCGTGGCCATGATGTATACGTCTCCATGGCCATGAGTTATAGGTCTGCTGATCGATGAAGGTTTGCTGATCGATGAAGGTTCGCTGATCGATGAAGGTTTGCTGATCGATGAAGGTTTGCTGATCGATGAAGGTTCGCTGATCGATGTAGCAAACCTTCGTCGATCAGCGAACCTTCATCGATCAGCGAACCTTCATCGATCAGCAAACCTTCATTGATCAGCAAACCTTCGTCGATCAGCGATCCTTCGTCGATCGGCAAACCTTCATCGATCAGCAAACCTTCATCGATCAGCAAACCTTCGTTGATCAGCGAACCTTCATCGATCAGCAAACCTTCATCGATCAGTAAACCTTCATCGATCAGCAATCCTTCGTCGATCAGCGAACCTACATCGATCAGCGAACCTTCATCGATCAGTGAACCTTCATCGATCAGCGAACCTTCATCGATCAGCAAACCTTCGTCGATCAGCGAACCTTCATCGATCAGCGAACCCTCATCGATCAGCAAACCTTCATCGATCAGCAAACCTTCATTGATCAGCAAACCTTCGTCGATCAGCGAACCTTCATCGATCAGCGAACCTTCATCGATCAGCGAACCTTCATTGATCAGCAAACCTTCGTCGATCAGCGAACCTTCGTCGATCAGCGAACCTTCATCGATCAGCAAACCTTCATCGATCAGCGAACCTTCATCGATCAGCGAACCCTCATCGATCAGCAAACCTTCATCGATCAGCGAACCTTCATTGATCAGCAAACCTTCGTCGATCAGCGAACCTTCGTCGATCAGCGAACCTACATCGGTCAGCAAACCTTCATCGATCAGCGAACCTTCAGCGATCAGCAGACTTTCATTCGACAATTTCCATTACGAAAATATTCGATTGGCCATTGGAGTTTGGTTACATCGCTGTATCCATACGAGCGGAAGCGAAAGCTTCATGTAACCTTTTATTGGTTCGGTGAATTAGAAGCTAGTAAAATTAAAGGCCATTCATGATTACAATCATTTTTTTTAAATTTCGAGACGCATGATCATAACACAGCAAAATAACAATATGACAAATGAACAATACACCACTGAGCCCGAGGGTATGTTCATGTTACCATAGTCGTCAGGGCATGTGACGGTCCGCATGTTGGCGTATTAAAACTATTTATCACATATTTGCCTGTGATACTTGACATTGAAAGCCGTTTATTCTGTGCTATGGATTTCTGCTCTAGCGAGCTGATATCGATTATCTGCCCTTGAACTGATATTGCGCCCTGGAGTGGATATCCGATAGTCATGTCTGTATTCTTACACAGGGTTTCCATATCATATAAAAACGTTGCCTGCAAAGTTTTTGTTTAATTAGAATGGTAGGCCTATCATTCATCAATAAATATGTGACAAATTGATTATCATATACATGTACTCATTTCCGTATCGTTCCTTGTAGTAGCCCTCTACCCCCATCAGCTCTTCGGCCCTTTGATTGATATGGGCCACAGGGCTGGTATCAGGGCCAATATGAAAATTGCTATAATGGTTTTACTATGAATTGACAGGTGAAACTACAGAGCGTTCATTGCATAGTCAAGTAACAATCTGAAAAGCAGTTAACTTTTCTGAATCGACGTAAAAATTGAATATATATTTCACAGTATAAAATGACAACAGTTGGGATTGTTTCGGCAGAATCACAGATGACGTAAGTATACATGTATGTGGTTCTTTCAGGACATTTGTCATTTGTCTCAAACATACCAACTATTGTGAACTTGGCCCTCGAATCCACGGAGGCGAACATGTTCACCAATCAGACATGCGAAACGCCAATGAACGAAATAAGAACGCGACGTTAAACCTTAATTCTCTCTGTCTCCTTGAACAAAATAATCAGATGTCTACGAAAAGAAAACCACTTTGGAATGCATTTGGATTAAAATATATAATCCATATCCTGTCCTGCAAAGAAATCATCTCGTATTTTTAAATTTGTATTCGTTGCTTATTTTGAACTATTGCTAACTCGTAGGGAAGAAATAATTTAATTATTGACGCAAAGTTTCTTTTGTGGTCGACCACTGAATACTGAGTGTCGGATCTGATACCTGTATTCTGACATAGCAGAGGAAACGATGCCTGGTGAACGTACAATAACTAGGTGCCTAGTGGGACGTTCATAACACAGAATCCTTTATCCCCTAACCCATTTTCTCACAAACCATATCATACAATACAGTGTATCATGCGATATCTTACAATACAGTGTTTCATGCGATATCTTACAATACAGTGTATCATGCGATATCATACAATACAGTGTATCATGCGATATCATACAATACAGCGTATCATGCGATATCATACAATACAGTGTATCATGAAATATCATACAATACAGCGTATCATGCGATATCATACAATACAGTGTATCATGAGATATCATACAATACAGCGTATCATGCGATATCATACAATACAGCGTATCATGCGATATCATACAATACAGTGTATCATGAGATATCATACAATACAGTGTATCATGAGATATCATACAATACAGTGTATCATGCGATATCATACAATACAGTGTATCATGCGATATCATACAATACAGTGTATCATGCGATATCTTACAATACAGTGTATCATGCGATATCATACAATACAGTGTATCATGCGATATCTTACTGTTTGGAGGCACATGATTGGACAATTCAAATGTTCGAAAAGAAATCCGATATTTTCATTGGATTTGGGGGGAAATTTCAGGAACATCCAACATATAAAATAATAATTTTCGTACAGTTTCACTAAGAAGATTTAGGTGAAGAACACTAGAAGATACAGAATATATTCCAGATCAGTGGCAGTGCTAATCATTGTCCAGGTTAGATCATTGTCAAGGTGGGGTAACAATCCATTGTGTGACTGGCACAATACTAGCTACCATTCAGAGGATATTAGTGTCGTCACTTCCTGCTCCTTGATTATGGCCTTGATTTTTGGGACCTGTCCATGCCTGAGGAGGGACCATTTCGGCCCCCCTAATTTTTTGTGTACCCCTTGAGCTAGGGGACTGAAACTTGCCACAATATACCCTTGGATCAAGCTCCACCAGAAAATGTAAAAAAATACAAGATGGTTGACTTGATGACGTCACAGTGACGTCGTTTTGAAAACGGCATTTTTGAGTCGATTTTAAGGTCAGATTTTTCGAAATTTTCATTTATGCAAAAACTGCATGATAAATTAGTAAATATCAATGTGGTGTGAAATAAAATAGTTTTTGCCGACTTTTGATCGCGGGAAAGCGGAAATTTTGAAGAAAATGACGAAACCATCGTTTTTCTGATACCCCACGTTGCCGCCATCTTGAATTCACCCATGATCCTCTACTCGGGGGGTTATGCAAATGGGCTCAAAATGACCCAAATATGATATATAGAGTCACGGAGTGTCAGCTCTCATTTTTTGTCGTTCCGGAGATAGCGCAGAAAGTGTGGTAGAGGAGGGGGGTGGGGGTTTGCCCCGGCCTGGTAGGTACAATCATATTGTACAAATCATCCATTACATTTACCCCGTAATTAGGTTATTCATAGCCGGGTTAACCGTATTACCAAATAGATGCGAAAAGCACACATATAAATTTTAACAGTGCACATTACCATCCATGGTTCATGAACAATTGTACTGGAATCAAGTTGCTTAAATTCCTACTAACCGCAAGTTTTGAACATAATCTAAGAGCCATATGACTGGGGATCTGAAAGACAGATCTGCAAATTTTAGCAGAATATCATTTTTCGTACTAATACGGATAATACTAAAATAATAGTGTTTAATATAATGGTATGTACAATGTTAACGCATATACAAAATTGTACTTCAACATTTGCTATCGTCCGAATCGCATACATGATTCCTTCTGGCTTGAATACGCCAGAAATAAGCTAAACCACTTATCCGATGATAGCAATATCTAGAAAACAATATGAAAGATCCATCGTAGATAGACATGCGAACGGTAGGTGTATCATGTATCAGGTTCTAACCTCCAAGGCACTTCGAATGCTCCTGGAGATTCCACTGCAGAAAGGCAATTAGCTTTCGTCTCGGAAAGACAATTAACGTTGAACAGTGAAATGTATATCAACTTACCCACGTAATCCTGGGTATTCCACATAACACGTCTGTATTCCTTAGAGACGAACACCTTACATCAACGACGCATGTTACCAATCTGAGCAGCAGATAGAACGTGCGCACGAGCTATGCGACTGTTCACAGGCAGAAGTAATCGATAAATAACATTGCTGAGGCGCTTGATTCAGTTCGTCGAGTGTTGGAAATCGCAGTTATATCGAGTGTTCAACCTACCGTAATATTTCGTGTAAGAATGGATTTTACCGTCTCAAACAATCAATTTACAGCAGTTGGCCTATCCACATACCTCCAACTGGTTGAAAGGCCTGTCCTCATTTTGCCAGTGCCCTGGACTACCATATATCATAGAATATATAATGGCATACGGTAGCTAATTTCAAAAAGTCGAGTAATTATTGTGTCCCTCAATTTTCCCCTCCCAGAATTGGAACAGTAGAGGAGGTTCAGGAAAGGTGTCCAATTTCTGAGTTGAAGCATGAATGGAGAACATATTATCGAGAGGGCGGAGGGGGTGTACTATTGTTTTGCGTTGGACGTTTGGGATAAAGGTAATACGACTGAACAGATAACCAACTTTCATGTAACCCTAAGCATTTACACAACGACGGCAGATGCAACGTGTCAAGTGCAACAAAGTAAATTGCAAGGTGCTTCGAAGCCTCTCCATAGTCAGCAATAATAATACAATTGTGGGCGGGGTGGGCGGTTTTGAAGTACTGTCGAAGACAGTGTTGATGTATCCGGTATACTCACCCTGGGGACTGTCTTTGATGAATGTGATACCATTTGGAGAGTATTACCTTCACGGTAAGTGAAATACTCTAATACCAAATCTCAGTGCAGTGGGACTAATGTTTGGTACGATTAGGAATTCAACTTCTCGAGGAATTTTAATGAATGGACATCAGTGACCTTGTTGCACAAACGAATACAAAGGTGATGTTACGATAAGGCGGGATTTTGGCCTATACATATGGTGCGGTTGAAATCGAAAAAATAAAATGTGCTAAAAATTCCTATGTTTTAATGTAACGGCAAGAGAAAGTATAAGTACACAATATGTGAAAGTTTTAGTGCGATTGCGTTATGATTATAGTTATCACATGAAACTGAAATCTACAGCTTGTGCTATTTCGTGAAAAAAGGGTCTAAATCGAGTCCTTTAGACACGCATTTGGACGTGAAGGATCCCTTGGTCCAAAACGCCATTTAACCTTGTGTTGTGTGGAAGATCTTTTCGATTCAAGGAGTCCTTCATACTAAAAAATGAAAAGTTATGATTCATAACGTTTGAAGTTTTCGTAAGTATAAATTAAAGTGACAAAATAGCCTGTTATAGTTGTTCGTATGTCGTGGTGTAGTAGATACGCACGTTGGATCACAAGCGCCTCGAAATTTTCTTTTACCGAGTTCGAATCCCAGGAGGGCAACATGTGTGACGTCGACAAGTTATTTCAATCTTTCTCATTTTTTGTAAAAAGAAATTGCATTCAGTATATCTGAAATAAGATTTCAGTCTATCAGTGTGAACCAATTAAAAGTAAAATAAATATTGTTTATCGATGACAAGATACCGTGTGGACATTTCGGGCTAGTCAAACGTTGAAATCGAACGATCAGTCGCTAGCTGTTAAAACGGGAATATATTCGCCTAAATTGTGTATTTATTCTCCAATATATGCATGTAAAATCGTCTGCAACGTGGTGAAATAATAACGCCTGGGTATCGAAAATATGTGAAGCTATCATGGTTCACCGTAACATTCAGTCCGTTGATTGACAGTTGCCGCCGACGACAAGCTGTACATTGCATGGAGAGAAGAAATGTACATTCCTATGTGTCGGCTGGCCCCGCCTTACAATACCATCTCCTTTTCAACACTTTTGGCAGAGAGAACGGCCATGGTCTGATCTTGTATGACCCAGTCGAGATAAACATTACTGACTGTGCCGCCGCATCGATTGCATGAAACCCGAGGTGGACTAGTTGTTTTACCTTGAGGTGTTCAGACATCCAGACAGACAGATATCAGGAAAACAATTTGGATGATTTCCTTCCGGAACTACGTTAGGAAATTATGCGCTTGAAGAGTCGCCATGGGGCTGCAATATGGAACCATGCATGATACTTTTGTACTTGTACGTTATACCTCCATGTTAGGGGGATTTGGGATTATGCTCTCCTCATCTCAGATGATCTGCCATTTTAATGTGATTTGATGATTGAAGAATTTCTGAATATTGAGATTCGGAAATGGAACTTTACATTTTACTGGACTGGGGATGAATGGAACTTTACATTTGACTGGACTGGGGATGAATGGAACTTTACATTTGACTGGACTGAGGATGAATGGAACTTTACATTTTACTGGACTGGGGATGAATGGAACTTTACATTTGACTGGACTGGGGATGAATGGAACTTTACATTTTACTGGACTGGGGATGAATGAAACTTTACATTTGACTGGACTGGGGATGAAGTTACTGGACTGGGGATGAAGTTACTGGACTGGGGATGAAGTTACTGGACTGGGGATGGAGTTACTGGACTGGGGATGAAGTTATAGGTTCTACCAAATACCCCCTGCACACTTTTGTTTGATAACATACACAAAAGCTGGGTAAAGAACAAGTTATTTTTTTCTTAAAAAAAAACTGACATCAAAATTTGGACGTCAGAGTCTGATAACGATCAAGTCGTATAATAATAGTCGGCTGTGTCTAACACCCTATTGTGACATACGTTGCACAACACTTGTGTATAACAACATCGTCATGACATCAACAAAGGCATTACGTTATAGCTTTGTGACGTTGTTGGTGTTACAATTGAAAAGTCGCCTAGAACATTCGCTACGATTGCTCACGACTACATGTACAACGTCATGGATCAGCGGGACACGGACTTCCCTGATTCAAACATGGGGAGTTATTGGAGGATTTCAAGTTTGTTTTTACAAAACGATGAAGAAAGTCGGAGTACCCGGAGAGAACCACCGCAAGTAACTGACAGGCTTTTACACATGCACCAGTGTGTTCGAACCCGTGCCGGTACAGCGATGTGCAGCTAGCGATCACCAGCGAAGCGCGTTAGTCCACTCAGCCACAGAAGACCATGGAGGATGGGTGGATCGCCTTCTCGAGGCCCCGCTAGATAGGGTCAATCCAATTATGATCGAACCTAATTCGACAAAGAAATAAAGAAATAAAGGCAAGGCAACCAGTAGTAGTATTAACGCATTACAGACCATATTGACCTACTTTTTTGTTCCCCCCGGTGGCGGAGTGTGGCGGAACTTGGAGGTAACGGGAGGGGATTCCCCAGTGGGGGTTTCCCAATGACGATCACGTGATCAAGGCATGTCTAGACTTGTTCTGGGTTGTACAGTTCTGCCATACGGAGGATGGGTACTAGTATTTCGCTGACGTCCTAGTAATAAACATAATCTATAGGTGTTGTGGCGGCTGGTGGTGGTGGTGGGTGGTGGGTTTAAGATGGCGGCTGGTGGTGGTGGTGGGTGGTGGGTTTAAGATGGCGGCTGGTGGTGGTGGTGGGTGGTGGGTTTAAGATGGCGGCTGGTGGTGGTGGTGGGTGGTGGGTTTAAGATGGCGGCTGGTGGTGGTGGTGGGTGGTGGGTTTAAGATGGCGGCGGGTGGTGGTGGTGGGTGGTGGGTTTAAGATGGCGGCTGGTGGTGGTGGTGGGTGGTGGGTTTAAGATGGCGGCTGGTGGTGGTGGTGGGTGGTGGGTTTAAGATGGTGGATTGTAGAAAAACGTATAAAAGGAGGCGATTTTTAGGGGTGGGGTGTATTCATTGCACTACCCTGCGGAGCACTCTGACTGACCTGACCTGACCAGCCTGCCTGCCTGCCCGCCCGCCTGCCTGCCTGCCTCACCTCTAGCCAGCCTCACCTGCCTGCCTGCCTGATTGACCTGACCAGCCTGCCAGCCTGCTTGCCTGCTTGTATGAGCTGTGGAGAACTTTTTACTTTTTTTCATTTTACCAGTGCAAATTCACCAGCCAGCCACCAGCCTATTACACCGTTTTTCATCAGTCTGAGCCTACAGTCATCCCAGGAAGTGAAGCTTCAAAAGTACCGTGTTCGCCTCATTGATGACATGCAGCTGACCAGTATCACTCAGTAACACCAATCAACACCGTACACGTATGTAATATAAATTATTTTTTAATAATATCTATGCTAGGAAATCCCCCCCCCCCCTTCTCGAAATTTTTCAGCTTAGGTCTTCAGGAGAACAGTGAAAAAAGACATCACAGTTATTTCCCTATATTATGGAAACTTGTAGCGGCCAAGTTTAGTATCTATAGGTAGGCATTTATATATTGGCAGAATTTTCTCGTGTAACTGAACCATCCTTCACATGGATCAGCTGTTTTTATGTCAACAAAACAGCTCTATTTTTAGTTTCATTCGCGCGATTGCATGGACGTCCACTGCCGGTTTAGCATTAGATCTGCTCTGTTACAAGTAGGTTCCCCTGCCTCACCCCTCCCCTCCCTTCCCTTCCCCGTCGTGATATAGCTGAGAAAATGTTGAAAGCGACGTTAAACCCTATTCACTCACTCACTCCTTTGGACCATTTATCAATGCAAATTTCACGTATTTTTCTCAAACAGCTCATGACATATAACGCTCCAGTAATTCTCCACATATGCAGTCAGTCCTCCAGGATATTTTTCCAGCAACTTGACAAGGAGCACGGAATGGGACATCGTACATTTGTTCTACGTTACACATTCCCGCTACATCATGAAATATCCGTACACCATCACTATATATGCCTACGATCTTACTATTTATAGAGTTTGTCGCTCAAAATCACTCATTGACTTTATCAACAAGAATTACACCATGCCTCGCGCATGGCTCAGCTGAGATTACAGCGTAGTACTGCCAGCACCAACAACGAACTGGCAGACGACATGATCCAACAATTGACTAAACAGACAAGATCTCTCCTACCCGTACGTTTCAGTTTATCTCAAAGTGATAAACAATACATTCTAGAATAATATGATGCACGAATTTAAGAGTTTTGTGTGACAAAATGGCGCATAGAATGACAATTGGTACAATTCCCCGGATAATAACACATTTCCAACCACAGCCCCATCTAGACGCTTTGATGCAAGGGAGACAACTCGGTCTAGGCCAATCCTCTCATTCGCGCATTTCTATCTTTTTTGCGTGTATAGGGTGGTGGTCATTTGTTTATGCATTTTACTCTGGGCTGTGAGATTGTAGAATACGCTGGGGAAAAGCTATGAAATGTTTTTTTAAAGTACCGGGTAGGCTTGTATATAGATGCATATAGACCCATAGACACTCACATACTGGGATATTAGCCCAATGTATGTATAAATCCATACGGGGTGGACATGTTGGAGTCTAGGTGGAGCACTAGTGGCCCGATTGGGTAGAGTGAGGTGTCATGTTGTAGCTCTCGGGGAAAATAAATAAAAAAAATAAAAATAAATAAATAAATAATAATAAAAAAAATAAAAAAATCGGCGAGTAGTGGACAAAGGGGAAATTGGGAAGTACTGACCATGCCCCAGAATACTTCATATGCATATCACGGCCTTAAGGCTAGATGTAAGATGTAATCTACTTCACATTTTAGTAGTATAAAAAGCGCAAGTCCTATTGACCTTGCCCCTCCAAAGAAAATCGTGACCGATTCATTGTCAAAATCGGCTCTATTTTACAGGAGTATATACGATCAGGATGAGGCGACGTGACCGATCGAGATCTCCCTTGGCGCGTGAGAATGTGAGAGGCGAACACGACTTTCCTGAGGATCCAGCTGTGCCTCCCGCTGACGCTTTGCCCGAACACCACCCTGTGAGTGATATCTATCGGCGCCATTGGAGCACCATCCGACGATGTTTCCACCGTCATCGCCCTATTCAAGACTTGTATAATTTCCGGCTACAGGACCTCACGTATCTTCCTAACTATGCCGAGAACATTTTCAGAGACCAAGTGACAGCGTTCAAAGTGAATATGACATTCGGCTATATTCTACGGCACAAAGAGACGGACCAGGTACGGTATTTTTATCCGAGCAATAATACCTATGTGTTTGACAAGCCATTCACCATCATCAATCGTGCGTCACTGGAGCCCCTCATCGACCAACTGACTACGTTGGACCCATTGGAATGGGCCCGATTGCAACGCCCCAATACCAAGTGGACTGTGGAAATGGTCACCAACGTGACATTTTTCGTGACCAAAATGAGAGATCATCCGATCGGTGCTCCTGTAATTCTTCCCGCTTGGCTACTCAATCGAAAAGGACTGTATGCATTAACCGGAGGCGCAAATGGCCCCTACAAAGACCAGAAATGTCTGTTCCGGTGTTTAGCCATTCATTTGAACGAATGTCATCCCCAGGCTTGTGACAGAGTGGCCAATATCTATTGGAGACAATATTTACAGGAACAAGGCCTAGATCCGCGGCACTTCCGGGGAGTCCCATTCAAGAATTTGGATGTCGTGGAGTCCCTGTTCAACGTCAATATCTTTGTGTACCGTTTACTACGGGAAGAGAAGGAGGATGAGAACGAGGAGGAGGACGACACATTTGTGGCTGAATTGGTGCATCGGTCTTCAGAACGGTATGCTTCCACCATGAAAGTCAACATCTTTGACGACGGCGGGGTGAATCATTTTTCCCTGATCTATGATATGAGTCTGTACGCGCAATCCTACAGTTGTGCCCAATGCCATCGGGTGTTTCACCGTTCTCACGACTTACATCGACACGAGAAGATTTGTGATCACACTGTCAAACGGAAATTTCCTGGCGGTGTGTACCATAATACGCCCACCATCTTCGAGGAACTGGCCGATGAAGGTCTCATCATACCAGAAGAGCATCGTTATTTCCCCTACCGGGCATGTTACGATTTCGAGGCGATGTTGGAACCGATGGACGCGGCCTCGGCGAAAACACAGTGGACACAGCGCCATATTCCCCTGAGTGTCAGTATTTCCAGCAACGTACCTGGCTATGACGCTGCACCCGTCTGTTTCGTGTCCACCGGCGACGCCCATGACTTGATTACCCGGATGATGGAGTACTTAGAGGAAGTGAGTGCGGCCAGTACAGAACTATTGGTGTCCAAGTTCCAGGACGTACTGGACCAACTCGACGACCGGATTCCTATACCGGGTGTAGCGTTCAGTGACGATGAAGAGTCCGAGATGGAGCATAGTGGGCAAATATTTGACAGAGAAGAAATGGAGCATAGTGGGCAAATATTTGACAGAGAGCAAATGGAGCACAGTGAGAAAATATTTGACAGACAGGAAATGGAACACAGTGGGCTGCAACTGCAGGATGTGCCTTTACCTAAACCGTATGCGGAGAAATTGAAAATCCGCTTCCTGCAATACTTAGGCCAGTTACCGGTGCTCGGATTCAACTCGGGGCGATACGATCTGAACATGGTGAAGGAATTTCTCTACCCTTATTTGGCCCAGTCCGATACCATCAAGTCCGTCATCAAAAAGATCAACAACCACATGGCCCTCACCACTACATCACTCCATTTCCTGGATGTACGGAACTACTTAGCACCTAATTATAGCTACGATCAGTGGGTGAAGGCCTATGACTGTGCACAAACCAAAGGGAAGTTCCCTTACACCTACATATCGACGCTCGACCGCTTGGAGGAAACACAGTTGCCACCCCGGGACGCGTTCTTCGACGATCTCAAGCAAGTGGAATGTCCGGAAGACACGTACCGGGAACTACAGCAGGTATGGAATGACCAACACATGCAGACCTTGCGAGATTTCCTGGTGTGGTATAACAACTTAGATGTGGTCCCTTTCCTCGAAGCGGCCGAGAAAATGGTTCAACTCTTT